>JAIFHC010000731.1:0-50000 GCA_021229015.1 Solen grandis | reverse complement strand
AACACTGGATAAGCCATGTGAGTAACAATTGTGCGTAGACTGAGTGAGCTATGTTAATATCCATTGTGTGTACATTGGGCAATCTATGTGAATGTCGATTGTGTTTACAGTGGGCAAATTATGTTTATATCGATTGTATGTACACTGGGAAATCTATGTGAATATCGATTGTGTGTACACTGAGCAAGCTATGTCAATATCGATTGTATGTAGAGGGAGCAATCTATGTTAATAACGATTGTATGTACATTGGGCAATCTATGTGAATATCGATTGTGTGAAGACTGAGTGAGCTATGTTAATATTGATTGTGTGTAAACCGGGTTATCTAAGTCAATATCGTTGTATGTACACTGAGAAAACTATATGAATATCGATTGTGTGTACACTTGGCAAGTTTTGTGAATATTGATTGTGTGCACGCTGAGCAATCTATGTCAATATTGATTATATGTACACAGAGCAAATTATATATTAATATATTCGTTGTGTGTACACCGGGTAATCTATGTTAATATCGATTGAATGTAAACTGGGCAAGCTGTCAATATCGATTGTATGTACACAGGGCAAACTATATCAATATCGGTTTTGTGTACACCGGGTAATCTATGTCAATATCGATTGAATGTACACAGGGCAAACTATATCAATATCGGTTTTGTGTACACTGGGTAATCTATGTCAATATCTATTGAATGTAAACTGGGCAAGCTATGTCAATATCGAGTGCATGCACACTATAGCAATATCGAATTTGTGTAGACTGGCTAAGCTATGTTGATACATGTATCGATTGTGTGTACTGTTACGGAAATAAACTCAAAATCAAGGTTTTGATTTTTTCCGTAACTAATGAGAACTAACACTTGATCCATGATGTTTTAAGAATGTTGTTCATTTTAGTGTTTAGTGTTAAACCATAATGTGTTATTCCTGAGCTGTCGACTAATGCCTCCTTTTGTGATTTATTGTCCAGGACATCTAAGGCCGAGACATGATTTTACTGATGTTAGATTGGGTCGCCCCTATCGCTACGAGACCAGGTTCGAATTCCACCGACCATTTCTAGCCCTAAGTAACATTCAAATACTTACAGTAATTTTCACCATTCCCTTTTTCTTTATAAAGATAGCTGAACATTTCTGATTTCTTAATATTAGTTATTTAGGTATAATTTATGTTGAATATCTAGTACAACAGGAGGAGTGACCTTCGTTTCTATCTAATATAAGATAATTACTAACTTAAATATTGCGCGATACCCCTTATCTGATCATTCATTACATACATACACAGACAATATTACACATACCGACATTATTACGTACGCAGACAATATCACATGCACTGACAATATAAAACACACAGACAATATAATACACACGACAAAATTACATACACAGATAATATTAACATACAGACAATATTACATACACCGACAATATTACATACACAGACAATATTACATACACCGACAATATTACATACACAGACAATATTACACACACCGACAATATTACACACACAGACAATATAACACACATCGACAATATTACACACACAGACAATATTACATACACATACAATATTACACACACAGACAATATTACACACCGACAATATTACATATACCGACAATATTACACACAATATTACACACACAGACAATATTACACACACCGACAATATTACACACACATACAATATTACACACACCGACAATATTACATACACAGACAATATTACATATACCAACAATATAACATACACCGACAATATTACATACATAACATACACAATATTTCACACAGACAATATTACATACATAGACAATATTACACACAGAGAAATTATTTTATACAAAGACAATATTTCACAGGGCAATTTATCTAAAAATCCTATTTATGAAAGTATAATTTAGTATAGCAAACAAAACCAAAGCCAATAATACTATAAAAGAAATCTTATGGACCAAATTCTTGTTTTATACCATCTACAATTCATATCATAATGAGCTATCAGCTGAGACACTGATGATGAGTAAAGATGTGTATTAGAAAGGATGTCAACTTCGCATGTACGCACTTTTTTCGGTAATAGGGATGGACACACAAGGACTAGTAACGGTGAGTCATTTATGTTTAAAGGAGACCGGGTGACACTTCCTCCATGTGTTTCCATCACGGAGACACGTCTGAAATATTCTTAAATTATTTTTTTGCATTCATAACTATGACAAAAATGTCCGTGACAGAATATAATTCGCTATCCTTCTGTAAGCTTCGGAATTAGGCTCAACACACAATTTATAAAAAAGCATAGAACATGATAAAATAAATAGGAAAAGAATAGAATAAGGATAGATTGGTGGACATACAGAAAGACAGATAGATAGATGGATATATAAATAGAATGATAGCTAGAGAGAGAGAGAGCGATAGAGGGATAGAAAGTCTTACATCTCAATGCCCATATTTCCCTATTCAGAATGGCTTGCAAGATCTTCTCTGTTTGGTTTAGACACACGGGACTGACGTCATAAGAAAGGTTACGTGTCAGGGTTTCCTCTGCACGTGCAACTACGTCATTATATACTGATTCTTGAAACAACGTTTGTTCGGCATCATCAGATTGCTCTAAAGACGTCTGCGCTTGTGCATTTACGTGATGCACGTGCAAAGCTTGCTGTCCAAATTCACGAGTCCTTCCATGAACTTGTGAAACACATGTCACCGTTACAACAGAAATAAATAACCAAGTTCGGTATTCCATGTTTATGGTGTGATTCTAAATTAATATTTTGTTAGTACAATAAAATTGATTAAAAACTGATCGTCCAATAAAGTCCCCTGAAGTATTTCACCCGACTGATAATGTTTTGTATAGGTTTATATAGAACATTGCCTTATCTTATTTACATAAACCTGATCAAATAAGACACATCCCGCAACAGAGAAATAAGGTTATATGAACAAGGGTGCATGATATTACCCATCTGTGTCAGGTTATTTTTAGTTTAAGGTCAGTTCTATGTCTTTAACCTTAATTTGGATGGACTTAATTATTCATTTGCTGTATATGCATATTGTTGGAAATTCTCAACTGTTCTAATTATGCTATACAGTTGTATAGTTGTACGTCTGTACATTTAAATGATTGTATTATTACTTATGTTCAATTTGTTTCAGATGATACTTTTAAAGAACACTGCCTTATCTCTATTTCTAATATCTTTTTACATGTGCATTAATAAGCAATGTCTGGTTAACCATTGTTTACTGTTTGTATGTATATGATGATTAATTGATGTGTGAGGTTGTTATTACATGATTTTTATTCATTTTACTTCGTGATATACTCAACATGTGTTGTTGATTTTTGTAACATTTAGTGACAGCCGTTTAGTGAGGTGACGAATAGATTTTTGAATTGCAATTTTACATATCTTCTTACTGGCATGACAAGTATATGGAAGCACATGACCTCTTTTGCCGAGGAGCTGTAGTCGATAACTTACTGCTTCCCTCATCTTTGTTGGTTAGAGACCCGGTTGGGTCAGTCGGTTCTTTGAACCCACAGCGGTGAGGGGCTGAGTTATAGTAATAACTGGGACGCCGTGGTACAGTGGCGCCATATATGAATGCGGCTCCATAGCCAAGGTTTCGAACTCCGATGGGGAAATAATTTGTTCTTGGCCTTACCAGGTGAAGAGTACTAATCTAATCAAGGAATCGTTAAGAAATAGTTACAGTTGTTAGATATTGTTTCCAACCAACGTTAAAGTAAACATGTTTAAACTAATAAAAACTGTATCCATGGTGTTAAACACGCTCAGTGATTTCTTTAATTGGGTTTTACGTCTAGCCAACAAAATTTCAGTTAAGTTAGTAAGATAAGTGGCATGGTACCATATCCAGTTGCATTATCTGAACTCTTGGACTACCTATATATACTGAGCGCAAAGCAGATACATCAGTAACATATTCATGTCTTTGTTTTGTCGCAGTTGGGGATTCAACCTACTACATACCGGATACGGATCGCGCACTGTATCAACTCGGCCGCCGGAACCGTTTCGACTGTTTTATATTACAATATGTTTTAACTAAATATTTTATGTTTGATAATCTTGCTTTTCAATTAGTGATCATAACCTGTTTTATATAATGTTTATGACGTGAACGTTTTCTTTTAACAGATAAATTGATTCAATGGGACATTATATAACACTGGACGACAAGAAGGCGCATAGACAGTGACAGGACACTCCTAACGGGACTTTGGAATTTACTGTTTCTACAGATTCAATTTGACGCATTGGCAAACCCAGATCAGAACGGTCATTCTTGATGCTGTCTGATCAGGGTCTCCTCTGTTTGCTCATACATCATTGTGGCTCAGCTTTGATACAGTCTGCACAGTAAATACATATACTAATTAGAGTTTCAGCAAATGAGTCAAACATCAGCAAATTGATATGCATTTAGGCATATATCTGAGCAGGAATATTGATGTGGCAAAGAGATAATATGTTGCTAACGCAATGGTATTTAACATAACACATTGGCATGGCACAAAATGTTTTACAGTTTATTTATTCTTTGAACATGATAAGGCCCCAAAAGTGGGCAGCATTATCAAATACATAATTAAATATTTACAAACACTCGTGGTCAAAATTAATGGGCACGGCTACACAATTTACATTTACAATATGACATTTATATATTTGGGTATGAATTATTAAGTAAATAATTAATTGAACAAACAAACAAACACACATTAGCAAAAAAATACACAATATATAATACACATTTGCTATTCACATATTTCAAAGCAATCCAATTGGTATATACAATTTATAAGACAGAACAGTCTGTCTACAATCGAGTTGGAACAATGTTCAAGTTTAGATCCTGAACGATAATTAAAAGAAAGTGAAAATGTTAAAAAATATTTAATAGTAACTGATATAGCCTTGAGCTCCGCAACTTATACAAAACACAGACCCGGATTTTGAACCGTACAGTATATTTATTTACTTCCGGCCAGACTCACACGTTTTAAGAATGAAAAGAAAAGAAAAAAAAATGTTTTCAAGCGTGTCTTTTCACCGGAGCGAAGAAACAAGCATAAAGTACATTCAAACAAACGATATTTACCGGACGTATTAACTAAGTTTACATAATCTAGCGACTCAATAGTGGTTCAAGGAGTGATCTCAGATAAGTTACTTTCTTTCCTTTCTTTTTTTTTAGTAAATTATAAAATAAAATTGTTAATATATTTAAATGGTTAGCGGCAGAGCAATGGTAATATAACCAAGTAGAGAAAAAAAAATGTTTCTAATTTCAATGATAAACTATTGTTTTCTAGAATTAAAATTATTATGAAAATAAAATTATTTGCTCATGAAATAAATGCAATATAGTATGAAAGAATATGGTTTTTGTTTTTCCCCCCCCCCCCGGGCCTATCATTGTTTAAAAGCAGTTCAAGGATCTGTGATTTACAGCTTATATACATAATGTTCCTAGACAAAGGTATTTTCTCTCTCGCTCTCTCTCTCTCTTGTCAATTACAAAATATCCATACATTAAAAGAAAATCATATACCAACAAATGGGTACATTTATTGTTTGTAATGAATTAACTTGCAATAAAATAAAGCAATATTCTTGACATCCTCCCCACCAGTATTCAACAATTTAATAAGTTTTACGAAATTTGGTCTTTTATAGTATACACTATCAATATATTTCTTAGTATGCATGTTAAAAATTTTACATTCAAACATATAGTGGTATTCATCACCCACTACATTGCAATTGTTACAATGTCTATCACCTACAGGTATATTATGCCATCTACCAGTCTCTATTGGAAGTCTATGATTTCTTGTACGAATTGCCAGTAGTGCTCTACACAGATTGGTTGGTAATGTATTAATGTAATTTGAACGGCTAAATTTTATTTTTAAATGTCTATATAGACTTGATTCTGAAGTTCTTTCAAGTTCTGCATGTCAGCTTTGTATGTATATTTCTTTAAATTTTTGAGTAGAAGATTTTACAAGCCATTTACTATTTTGAAAGCTTTGGTTGTACCATATTCCCGAATAGCCACTTTGGCACAGTAATGTTTTAATAGTATCTATCCAAGGCACCTTATATTGTTGTGTTAAGTGGTAATGAAATAAAATTTGATAGAGTTTAGAAGACAATTTTATAATAGCACTGTTACTATTAATATTGTTTATAATTCTTGTCCAGAATGATATCATTCTACTTTTTATATCAACTTGTATAGGCATTATTCCTAATTCTCCATATATCATATAAGATGGTGTTGATTTTTTTAAATTAAAAATATATTTGTAAAATCGGAGTTGCACTTTTTCAATTATGTCACAATTTTTTTCTACACCCCATATCTCACTGCCATACAGAAGTATTGGTTTTATTATTTTATTGAACAACAATATTTGTATATCATATGGTAGGATGTGAGTTTTAATTTTTCTCAACAGACTGAACATTGCTTTGTTAGCTTGTTGGACAATGTATCGTTTTGTTTTATTAAAGTTTCCAGTTCTTGTGAAATATAGCCCTAAATATTTATATTCATCAACCATTTCTACTTTTTTCTGTTTTGGTTTTCTTCCTTTTGCTATTATCATTATTTTTGTTTTGTTTACATTTATTTTTAATTTCCAGTTGTCACATTAATCCTTGAAATTATTTAGTGCAAGTTGAAGATCATCTGCATTATTGCTGAATATTACAGTGTCATCTGAATATAGCAATATAAAAAGTTTTAGAAATAAGTCGGCCCCATCATCTACTTTTATGCCGTTCACCCCTTTCTTTTCAAGATAGTCGTGAAGATCATTTAGAAATATGCTGAATAAAAATGGTGAAAGATTTTCGCCTTGTCGAACTCCAACCATACAGTTAAAGAATGCAGAGGAACCTTCAGAAGTTATTATTTTTGACTTTATATTTTTGTACATGTTAAAGATTAGATTGAAACATTTTCCATTTATATTTTCATTTAATAATTTTTGCCATAACCCTACTCTCCAGACTGTGTCAAAAGCTTGCTTAAAATCTACAAAACAACAGAAAACTTTTTTTCTTTCAGCCATGTACTAGGTCAATAAGGCTCTTGATTATGAATGTATTGTCCAGCTTGTGTCTCATGGATAACATTATGTCTTTCAGCATATTTGTTAAGTCTATTATTTATTAAACAAGTAAATAATTTTCCAAAAGAACTCATAAGTGAGATTGGTCTGTAGTTTTCTGGCAAATCAGGATTTCCTTTATTTTTATATATTGGTTTTATCAACCCAATGGTCCAATTTTCTGGGATAATTCCAGTATTTAGAATAACATTAAAAAGTTTGACATATAATGGCATCATAGTGTTTAATGTATTCTTGATATGCTCATTTAATATATGTCAATTCCTGGTGACTTGTTATTTTTTAATTGTTTAACTGTTATTCTAATCTCTTCCTCTGTGATAGGTATATTTACATCTTCATTGATGCTATTATCATTTGTATTAATCTCGTTTATATTCATATCAATGGAATCAATGTCATGGTTTATTTCATTTACAGATTTAAAGAAATTATTATTATTGTCGATCTACAGTAAACCAGGAACGATTTACCTAACACCGTGTCAACTCTAAAGGTTTAAGTTAAGTAACTGTGCGGACTCCATGATTTCTCAACAAAGAAACGGACGGTGTTAATGATAAGCTTACCAGGAAACTCTCGGTAATTAGAACATTTAAGCATTTTTTTTTCCACAGCAATTATTTTACTGTCGCAGTTAGTGCATTTCTTTTTGAAATCAACGCAAAACGTCAAATTAGGACAGCTATTGTGAGTAACATTTGAATTGATCAATAGAAAGTGTCATATAGATTTATAACGACTGATAAGATGTTGATATTTGAATTCTTATTTTTGTCATTTTGTCGTTGTTGTTATTGTATTGGAGCTTAAATAAAATCGCCGCGACAGTATTTCAGTTATATAGTGGCATCCAGTTAATTAATGTTGGCGAAAGATCAAAAATGCAAAGAGGCACAAAGGTAGAACTAACGACCTTCTTCCAACTAGATAAAAGTCTGCCTCAATTCAAATTGTCTTATACGAGTATGTGAATCAAACAACAAATAGACTCTAGTGTCTTTACTTTCTTTCGGAAGAACGTTCATTTATGAAAATTTAATTAGATTTTAGACAGGACGATACAAATAACGGTACGGTAAACCCTTTGTAAATAACATTCTTTAAAAACTATGTAATTTACTGTTGATATATGATAATGTTACCTGCTGTTAACTCTGCTCAGATACACAGTATAAACGAAATGCATTGACCAAGAGCTAAAATACCATAATAGAGCAGTAGTTCATAATACAATTTCGACATACAATATGTTAATTTATCTCATATAAACAATTTCGGCGACAAATAAGCTTTTAAAAAATTCCGTATAAAAGAAATTTTAGTTAACTTAAATTTTGATGATACTGTTGATAACTAAAAACTAAGATTTGTCTTACATTATGCGAACATTACAATAACAAAGGTTATTTTTTATTAAAACACAGCAAATGGTATTGCCATGGCTTTATGTCTTTCGTCAGAACAAACACCCAGACAGGCCAAATAAATCGAACAACGATCCCACAATAAGGAGCAGAATAAGTAACCAAAACAAATATACATTTAGACTCTTTTAATCTTTGAACTAAAATTCTATCAGAATATCGTGTTAATAGCCAGAAAATGTCCCATTACAAAGTTGCTGTCCTCAATAACATTACAATAGCACATAGCATATTTTCTAATGAATGAAAAATGTTAGATACACGCATCAAGGATTACAGCCACACATAACGATGCTGTTTAGCAACGCGATATGGGTAAATATTCTATATGTTGCCTGTGATCAGCGCGACACACATCCATCTTGCAGACAGCAAGACAGCGTTAATAGTTTTAGCTCTTCTTCGCTCTTCCAAGCAGGACTTTTTCCAGCCCCATCATTGGCGATTCAAACCCAAGTGAGATAACGAGGGCCCCTGCATAGGCCAAGCACATGTGGGCCAGGAATAAGTAAATCTGAAACACAAGAGGTCAAGCACTCGAATAATTACACTAAAATATTAAAAACACCGAATCGCTATTGCTCTTAGACTTATTTCTTTCCTTTTTGTATACATACGATTTTTATATTGTAGTATTATTTTATCAAACTGACCGTTATTATTTCATATACCAATTATCTAGAGGAGGGGAAGGGGGTATTTTTGTTGATTTGATAGACGATATTTTCCACGAAAAATCTTTCATGAGACTAGGATCCATGGACACGTTTATCCATGACATTAATTTCAATAGAGATTGAATGGATTTAATGTCAATGAAAAAAAATTAGTTGTCCCTTTACATTAACCATTAACATACGAACGGATTAAATTAAGACATATATAAACGTATATAGAGTTAATGAAGACCGACAGATGGGTACAAAGACAGACGGACAGACACACACGATGTCAGACGGACGTATGGCTAACCATTTCAATGTCCTGCCAGTACATCAGCGTATGTCGACTGAAGTAGTACGTATACATGATCACTGGGTGGACGAGGTACGCGCAATATGTGAGGCGGCTGAAAGGGATGATCGCCCGCCAGGACAAAAAGGTGTTCACAGGACCTGAAACGTACAGGCAATCTTGTTATAGATGGCCAGTTAATATATTTGAAAAACAAACGTCTGTTTATCATATATTTTCAGTGAATAAAGAAGTAATATATGTAATGAAATGCTATTGTTTGACTCAGAAAGCTGACGGCTTGCAAGTTGTAAATAATATCACTTTTATATTTTGAAGCACATTTACATACAATTTTTCGCAGACAGACAGATATGACAACGTTTATTACTAAATTTAAACCCTTATTCTTTGAGAAAATATCAAACTCACTACGAATATTTTCATATTTCAAAACTATGCTACTAACTATATATATGTATTTCATTTTTTTATCCAATAAATATCATAAGCATTACAGTCGTTACTTTATTTCCCATTGTTTTCAAATGAGCACCTGTTCTTTTTAATAGTATTCAACATATCCTTATGACATGAATATCAAAATGATTTGCACAATGATTTTATTGAGCCAAACTATCTTAATATAATTTATATTCCCATCTGAAAATATAAAGATGCTTTACCTCCATTTCCGATTGCACAAGCAAAGATGACCCAACAAATACACATGCCCCACGCCACCCGGAAGGTCGCGTTATACAGAGCGGAGGTGTCCTCGCCAAACTTAGCGCCCCCATCCGGAGTGTAGAGTCCGTAGAGAACCAAGATGGCGACAACAGTGGATATCGCCCACCCCACCATGTTGATAATCTGCAATATGCAAAACAAGCCGCGTAAGAATACAAAAGAAATAAAAAAAACAAAAAACTGATGGATTCGTAAAGCTTATAAAATACTGTACTGGTTTCTATTACAATAGGAGGGGGAGGTCGTGGGTTCCCTCCCAAACCTCAACATACAAAAGTCATTAAGAATGATACTGTTAGCTCCCTGCTTGGAGCTCAGCATATATACAGCGTAGTTCCAGGACAGGTTTGCCCGGTGTCAGAATCATGTGAATGGACGTGGTATCTTGCCACCTGTCTACGGCGTGATACTACATTGTGGCAGTACTTTATCAGCCTCAATTAGACATAGTCTCCAAACTGAAATACAGTTGGTGGGACGTTAAACCCAAGACATAAATATTCTATAACAATAGGAAAACTATGCACAACCAGGCATAGAAATACGTTAGATTTGCAAGAGAAGACAGATAATGAAACTGTTCTTGAACATAATTTACCTTTCATTTTATCGTAAGATAATCAAGGTAGCGGTATTACATATTTTCATCATAAGAATTGAAAACACATTATTAAGATATACATTTGTATAATGAAAAATTGAATATAGAAAAAAATGAACTTTGACTTTGTTAAAATCGGACTATGAATTGGGATAAATTGAATACTTTGATTTAATATTCATCGATTTTTTTAACCGTGAGAAACTCGACGTTTGAAGCGCCTTCAAATGAATTTTGAATCAGGTCAAAACGAAGTTTCATTGGGAGAGAAATAAGCCGCGTACACTACTGTAACTCACCTTAGACATCCTGAACTTGCAGTCTGTGTAGTAGAGCAAGTAGCCGGTAAAGATACCGACGGCGTAAGGCCCCACGCGACACCATGGTTTCACATAAATTTCATCAGTATCGCGATTACTGAAACAAATATGGGTCAGATTTTGCATTTGTTACTTATATATGTTATGATCATTTGTATGCAAAAGGAATGTTATGGCTATTTAGGCATTTCCCAATAAAGCAGAAATCAATGCTATGTACATTCTTTACATTGTAATTGAACAGAGTAGCAAAATATATTAGGTAGGAGAAGAGGAGTACTATGTACACAATTCATTTATATCCATGATAAAGTACGTGGTGTATTATTTTGTTTACACACAATTTACGTGTATGGATGATGGATTTATACAAAAGTCCGGTTTTTTCAGTCTGTTATACAAATGTATGACTGAATGACACAGGTTTAATATAAATGCATAAATCTACATACATGTTAAACTACTGAATTATTTTGCAGTAAGTGCTTTTTATTACACTAATAAAGAAATACTGTTTAGTTTCGCACACACACACACACACATACCATATCGCGGCTTTTAACGGACATAAGTATTCCACAATACCGACACCATTTCTCGAATGCATCCGTTCAAAATCGGAACAGGCTAATTTGCGTACGTGATCAATATATATAATACTATAACAACAACAAAGGAAAGGAATGTCAAAAAGTGTAATTGTTTAACAAGTGTTATTTTCATTGTGTTCGTTGAAAGTAACTTGACTTCGTTATGACAAAATACGGAAATTTAGAACGATCTATCATTGTCAAAAATGTCATCACGCTTACTTCAAAGTGTAAAAAAGTATTTCGAGTGTATAAATATTATATGACATCCGAAAAAATGATAATAGATAGTGTCATAGCTAAACGGAAGAGAAGAGAGAAAAGTGTGATTAGTTAAGGTGTCCGTGTATAAACCCCCAGATCACTATTAATGTGTATCATTTCATTTGATATATATACAAGCTACAAAAGAGGGGACGAATCGACGTACCGATAGACATTATTTAAATATCATTTATGCAAAGACCTAAACCGATTCGCTACTCAAATAAGTGTGTGAAGGAAATCTCGTCTACTCTCGGCTCGACCGTGATATTTTAAGAAAACTCCGGTGCGGTTGTACTTTCGAATAACGGAAATGTGTTAACTGATCGAAAATTTTCTGCCTATTTTAAAGAGTGTATGTTGTCGGGTAGCGCAGTCGGTAGAGCATACGCCCTGTAAGCGAAAGGCCTCGGGTTCGAGTCCCGTTCAGGCAAATTTTTCTCACCTTGTGTCGCAAATCTTGGCGATGAATTGATTATCTAAGTTTAATGTCTTAAGGTTTAAAGACTGGTATTGTTTTTATGCTTTATATATGTTTTGTAATTTATATATAATTTCCTTTATTTTTAAACACCCCTTTCCGGGACACATATATGTATATGAGCTTTTCAAGATGAATGTCATGTAAATCATGCTTATTGAATTCGTTTTTCACGATAAAAGTATGTGAACGATTTTCAGTAGGATATTAATGTATGTGTCATTAAACATGTTTATCATCATATGTATAAATATTGCTCCATTTACTTTTAGCAGCAAAAAAGTTTGTTAAAATCCTGCTATGCTGTAAGTGGCGGGGAAACTGTCATTACATATCCGTGCATATCGGGAACATTGAATAATGTTAGTAAAATCATGATATTCAAGGTTTATATATTTTTGGCGGTTAAGAAATAATATATAAGGACGCCCACTGTCTGTATTTTTAGGGGGAAAAGTTACGGACGGAGTAGTATTTGTTAATTGTTAAGGTTTAAATTTATTGATTTTTTTTATTCGAGAAGAAACAAGTAACTGGTGTTACACGCAATACATGAGTCCCCTACCGGTGAGGTGCAGAAGTTTTCCATTACCATAGCAACACCGGTAGGGGACTAGTAAAATGGTAATGTAACGGAAACGTTGTTTTGTGATTTCTCAATGTACCAGTGAACTTTACAAAATTTCAAGACTAAAAGGAAAGGTTCTTCGCCACACCCTGTGACATTTTTATTTAATTTATTCCCGGATGCACTAATATATTCCTTTCAAACATATTAAATTCTATATAACGTAGTTTTATTATCGGTTTACACTGAACTTACGTTCTGGCGCGCATCTCCGAGACTTCGCGGCGCCGATAATATACGATATTTCGCCGAGAAGTTTATCTCTTGGTTTAGGTCTTTGATTTATGCAAGCGTTAAATTACAGGAAAAAAGATGTCTTCATGTGAAACTTCTGAACGTTGCAAGAGGTTGTCCTTACATGGCCCTGAACTTATGCTTGCAAGTCCAATATATTCTTGGTTGAACATTTTATCCATCTAGCAAGGATTTTGCAGACAGTGATTTCAATTACGATCTTCCTGGTGGGTGGGGTGAGGGGCGTTAATTAGCCGGAGAACAGACGTCATGAACGTTGTTAAAGGTTGTCTTTACATGGCCTTGTACTGCTGGTTGCAATTCCAATATTTTTTAGGTTCAACCTTATAACTATCTAACAGGGATTTGACAGAAAGTGGTCTGAATTAGGATCTTCTTCTCGCGGTCCTTGTGGGTGGAAACTAAGTCAGTATGTCCGAACGGGCGACGACGCTTTGGTTGTAAGACTTTTTAACGATATATTAGTTAAAATGCTTTTGAGGAGCAAGATAAAAAATGTATTCTATGAAAACTTACTTTTCTACCAACACATTAGAGCCGATACCATAGTGTTTTGAGATGGCCCCTGTGGTAATACTTCCCAATAGAACCATCGCGAAACATGAGACGCTCCCCCACAGTGGCGAGCTATGTAGGGATGGAGAAAATCAGTTATGTTTCAATTGAATTATATTATTAGAATCGACATTCTAAGTACGAGGTGCTGCTACCTTTTCCTTTCTAATAAGCGTAAATTAAATTAATCAAATTAACTATATCAAGTTTGATTATAGTTAACACTTATATTCCGCTAAAAAAGGCAACAATCATTTAAGCCCGAGTCTTGTTGCGACTATATAGAAAAGGAACATGTTTAGGTATTTCATGATTTTGTTATAATCTGAGCTGGAGGATATCACCAATACTACAAGTTGTTTATCTTCTTTTGAAAGTAAAGCAAAGGTATCAGCCAAGACATGATCGATGCACCAGTATCTAAGACAAGTACAACTTACTAGTACAGGGGTACCAACATCAGAGGGCTGATGACGTAGAACTGCATGTCGTTAGCCAGGTACCAGGCCCAGCCCATACACTGCATGATACACAATGATAAGTGTACCAGCAATTACAAACATAATCACAAGTTAAGTATAGGTATTTAAAGTTTGTAATTGTATTTACAAATTGTCTTGAACAAATCCATTGTATACATAAATGAAATATGATCGTTGCGTTTAAACTTGTTTGAGTGCAGTGTTTGTTTGAATGTTTGTTTTGTGGGTTTGACGTCACGCCTACAGTAGTTCAGTCATTTTGGAGACAATGTCTACTTGAGACAGATATAGTGCTGCCATACTGCATCAAGCGGAAGACATGTGGTATGTTACCACACCAAGTATCATTATTATGATACAAGGCAACAAGTCCTTGAACTACAATTAAATGAGGAAAGTCAATCACAGGAGCCATACGAGTGCAATTTCGAACCCACGCCCTTTTGCTTCCCTTGAGATAGACACCCTAAACACTCGGCCACTGTGTCTAAATGAAACAGATATTGCATCACTGCGATATCATACCGAGACCAAAAAGAAAACAACAACAATAACAACCAGTCCTGGATTTACCCTAATATGCTGAACGCAAAGCAAAGGAGATATACGAGTATAATTTCAATAAATTTGTTATGAAGAGACCGGGGACAGATGCTTAACCATTCGACAATTGGAGCCAGTAGATCTATATGGCATTTTTACACAAGGAAAGTTTAGGAGTGATACTGACCATCTTATCCGTATTATAAACGTTGTTGATATACAGGAGGTTTTGCCACCATGTGTCAGAGCACTCATCGATCTCGAACCCCTGCTGGGGCCACAGCGGACCACGTGTCCAGTACTTGGAAGTCGGCACGTATAGCATCAAGAACAACATATACGGCGGGGTCAACCTTAAACAGTCACATTGCATTCTGTTTACTGTCTGGGTCCTGATACTGAGTTGATCCCACTCATGTTATCGAATTCCAAACATCCGGAATCTGGTGCATTAATACTTGGATATGACACACTCTTAATTGCTACCTGTGTGTTTATCTTAAGGAGTTAAATGTCGTCGCGATAGTATTTCATTTGTAAATCGATGTACGGATAATACATGCAAAGGCGTATGGAGGGCTTAAGCGCACAGAAACACCCGGGAAGAAGCACAAACCCAACAACAAACCAGCTGAATAGCTTCATCACATGAAATATCCGAGTGACCATACTGGGACACACAACCCTAGGGATTTGTTGCTAATAGATAGTGAGTCAACTATGGACATGGGGCTACATGCATGAATAATTGTAAATACAAGACTTATTGATTGCATTTTACAATTAGAATTTCTTTTCAAGAATGAACGATTACCGGAAATAAAGATTTTGTACTTAATTTACAGTGTTCTCTAATAATTCATGAATTAGGAACGAAATCTAAAATACATCATACAAATAAATACATTGAATTTTGTTTAATGATTAATAATTTTGGTTCTTAATGATGACGGGACCTGTTCACCATATAAACTATTTAATATTGGTAATTATGGATGATATCGGCCACCACACCTCCAGAAACGGTGGAAGTAGAACATTCCCCAGCTGAATTTTTTCGCTCCTCCCTTCTTTCTCATTTCCTTCAGTGATAAGTATGCCACCAAAAGACCACTGTAATATAAAATAAGTAAACCAGTCATGTATCATATTTGACAGGCTGAATTAAAGCGGCTTTACTTAGAAATGAATGGTCATAAAATATTATATTTAACGGTAACAAATAGAATTTTGTAATTCATGAATTACTCTGAGTCTTCTGCAAAAGTTAATTAGATATTGACCATATATTCATGCCTGGAAAGATCAATCAATCAATCAATCAATCAATCAATCAATCAATCAATCAATCAGTCAATCAGTCAATCAATCAGTCAATCAATCATTTTACCTTAGTACGAAGAAAGTATCCACAGCTACAGTAGCGTTCCCTATTGCCTGGAATGTGAACCTCTTCAACATCCGGGGCAGTAACGATGAAACGTTCTCTGAAATTGTTAAAGTCAGAAAATACACTCTTAGTCACACAGACATAACAGCAAAGGAGTGTTTATTTCCTGCAGAAGTTTAAAATTAATTATCACATTTTCATACTTATAAAAAACCCATTGCGCATTGTTTATGAAATAGAACCATATCTTTGACCGTAAAATACAATATGTAATTATTTTCATGACGACTGCTAAAAATTATTAATGACGTCATTGATACCTAATGACACATTTCATATGATTGAAGTCTTTTAGGGAAACTTTAAAAGAGATGAAAAAAGAGATGATGGTGATGATGATAAGGGTGATGCATGGATGACATTAAATTTTGATGGTGGTGCTTATGAACAACTTATCGGCATAAGTCATAACTTACCGACATAAGTCATACCAAACGCGTAAGTGTGTCCGAGGATGACCCAGGTCATGCTGATGAAGCGGATGCCGTTAACAGCCGTCAAATTTCCCGACGGTTGGCTTGTGCTGAAGATTTTCCGACAGTTGATGTACACGGAGAAGGAGAGAATCAACTTTCCCAGAACGCCTGAAATAAAATTTTAGCCTTGATATACTATACCTGGCCTTACTGGGCTAAGTAACCGGTTCCGAAGACCTTTTGTTTAGAACGTCTGTCCTATATCAGTGCCTTTGTGGGATCGGATTCCGGCTGTGACCTTGGTCATGAAAACATGTACTGGTATGTCTCTTGGCGCCCGGCATATAAGAGTAGCTACGGTTAATGAAGATAGTTGTCGTGGAATCAGGTAATATATTAGAACACTCAAAATGCGTCATGTCAGGTTCGATCCTTTATGTATGTCTCCGTTCAAGTCATAATAAAACGTACAAAGTTAAATCAACGCCATACACGTGCAATACGTTACGTTAATTGGCGCGCAACCCATAAAAGTTTGGAACCGCGAATGATAAAGATACAAATGAATTTACTGTTGTCTCAGAAATTTTATAAACACAATCCATTGTTATTAGAATTGCATACGCGTTCATATGCAAATCAATAAACTAGTGTAATGTCAACTTTCTTCATCACTAAACTAAAACTTATGCTTGTTAAAGTAAGTGTCTGCATAAGTCTAATACCAGTAATATGTAATAAAAAGCAGCAGCAGCAGCCAAAAAAAAATATACATAAAATAAAAAAAAATGAAAAAAATAATGACTCAGAAGTCACACTAAGAACACATATCGGCACTGAAAACTTTGTGTCATGCAGCACTTCTAATGGGAATTGTTTTAAAATTGGTCTGTTTTTACTGTCCGTTCCTTGTCCGACTTCTGGCTGTACTCGTCTCGTTGTCACTTCCGGTGGTAATGACGAAGCGATGTGAGGTATTCCAGTTTCCAAGTCTCTAGCACTGCTCGAAGATTCGCTGTAACTTCTTGGAGCGGTCGCGCATGTCGGCCGTGGTTGACGTAATGTTGATTATTTCCGTAATCTTAAAATGAGGAAGTGATTTCATCTATTGTCCGCATAGGGGATCATGAGAGGCTGGGTGTCGTAGAAACTCTAAGACTCCATGTAACCGTTCGAGCTCGGCTGATAAACAATCCATATTGGTGAAATGGATGACTTTTTCTTCACGGGGTGATGTATAATGAAATGTCCCTCTAAGTACGGTTCGCCAGAGGCCTTTGGCCTTTCTTTCTTCTGTAGGTAACGTCATTGTTTGTTGGGAGTGGCTGATGGTTGTGTTTCCAGGATAGTTTTGCCTTGTATTATTTTACTAGTGTACACGATGCACGAGTCTTGGTACAGCTTCTTCAATATCCCAGTAGAGGTCAGCGTCTATCTAAGGTGATATCATATATGATTCTCTCTCACTGATAGGTTGGGCAAGTTCGAGTCCGAACAGTAGTGGTAAAGTTTTATGTTCGGGAGTTTGAAGATTCTTCACAGCTCGGGCGATTGTTGGTAAAATCAAAACGTTTAGATGTATTTTAGATATTTGTTCTGCGACTTTATTTACTGTTGTCTCCATCTTGAAATGAAAATAGCGTAGACTTAAAGAATTTGTAGATGTAGGAATTTGTAACAGGGTCGCATGAATTATTTTTGTTCCTGGCCATATCTCGATTTCAGCAATTCGAGATCACTTACATAGCATTTTTGAGGGAAAAATTACCAATATTTAGCAGCGTCAGACACAAGCTGAGCTAAATCTCTGAACATCGGTGAGATTTACTTTTCAGTGACCAGTTGCTTCTAAAAAAAAAAAACCCAGAACGTTTGCAACTTCAATATATCGGCGTCAAATGTAGGCAAAGCAAGTTTCGGTAGCCTATACAAATGATGAGGGTTTCAGATTTGAATGATGTGGTACGCACAGTTTGTGGGAATTTACAGTCTGTGCATTTTGCTGGGTTTCTTCCGGCGCGGCGGGAATCACTACAGCTGGTGAAGGATAATCCACGGGTGTCTGAGGGGTCCTTTCGAGTAAGGCCGGTCTGTACATTATTGATATCTGTACACTCGCAGACCTTGCAGTTGTATTTCAAGGTCGTGAGTGTATTCCTCTGTTGATAGGATTTCTTCCTTATAAATTTCCGCATCAGTTAGGCCTAGGATCGTATCTTACAGAACTTCCAGTCGACTAACCCCGCTTCTCTGTGACGTTTGTTCGATATTTGTTTGTGTAAAGCCATATTCTGTTCGGTCACGGCACCAAAATGTCGTGGAATTGGGTTATTTATTTATAAGCGTTGTGTCAGCTTCGATTTTTATTTTTTTATTTGTGTCTCCCTTCAAATCATAACATAACGTACAAGGTGACGTCAACGTCATACACGTG
Source organism: Solen grandis (assembly GCA_021229015.1). Classification (NCBI taxonomy): domain Eukaryota; kingdom Metazoa; phylum Mollusca; class Bivalvia; order Adapedonta; family Solenidae; genus Solen; species Solen grandis. The sequence continues at coordinate 30,641 of JAIFHC010000731.1, read as the reverse complement.
CAAAACAACGTTACATTAATTGGCGCACAATCCATAGCAAATGGTATTCAATGATTTGATCATATCAGAGATGTTTTTTGTTGGGTTTAACTTCCCACCGACAGTATTTCAGTCATTTAGAAACAATGTCTATTTGAGAAAGATATAGTGCTGCCACACTGCAGTATCACGCCGTAGACATATGGCATGATACCACACCCAGTAACATTATCCTGACATCGGGCTTACCAGTCCTGCAACTAGCCTTATATGCTGAGCGCCAAGCAAGGGAGCTGTAACAGTACCATTTTTTACGACTTTGGTATGTCGCGGCCGGGGATCGAACCAGCGACCTCCCGCTCCCGAGTCGGACGCCTTAACCACTCGGCCACTGGGCACGGTCATAGCAGAGATTTATATGTATACTAGTTTATAGTTTTCTTAATTAAAAGTATGTTTGTTTGAGTTGGTGTTTTAAATAAACAATATCCCAGGCATTTGAAATGTTTGAAATGTTTGGTAGATCTAGGAGGAAAAAGATAATATGGACGGAGAAAATAGCCACTGCCCAGAACTTTCCTTACCATGTTATATATAATATATGTTAGATTTGAACAGCGTGAGGCGGAGGCTTGTCGAGTGCCAGTTATATATATACACAAGACAAACCTGGTTCGTATTTAAACTGCTGAACTTTTGACACATCTGTCTGGTGGTCGGTGACTGACGAGTGGTGAGTGTATGATGTTTCTACCCCCGGAAGTAGGGGTGTGCGTTCTGTTTCAGCCACGTCGCCGTTTGATAGTCCGCCATATTTGATTTCTTTTTGCTGCAAAGAGCGTGAGTTTAAGAGTTTATTATATGAAATGCAACTAGATTTCTAAGGGCTAGGGAGATTTATATCTCTCTAAATCGTACAATGTTTTTATATCACATCTTAATTAATACCAGAGCTGCAAACATATTTTACCTGGAGGATCTGGAATGTGTTAAATAGTTTCACTTAGAACTTTCCAAAAATAGTTTATTTCATTATGCGTATGTTCGATTCACAGTTAGCTACCATAATACAGTTAATATGCATGGCGGGTCACATCAAAAGAAATATTTCATATTCAGACAAACCAAACGAGAAATTAGTGAAAATTCAGTCCAAAGTATATATTTCAGAGGGACGAAACAACAATGTAACTAAGTATATGAAGAAAGAAAGAGAAAATAAAGGAAAGAAAAAGGAAAGACAAAAAAGAAGACAAGAAAGAAATAATTGTTTAATTAATACGACTTGAAAAAATTGTAAAGATTAATAAGACAGCTTCACAACATTGTACACTCACCTTTTTTGGATCTTCTGGATCAGTTTTATTCACCCAGAACGTTATGTACAGGTCAAACGTTGTGGCAGTAACCATGACGACCAGGAACAAAGATATCACAACACTGAGGAAATTTAGTAAAGAAAACGTTACTGAAAATATCAAAATTATTGGTTGGTTCCATGTATAAAATATGATAATCAGCTCAAGATAGTAAACTGACGTTTTGCCGCGACAATAGTTACGTCATATAATGACGACTAGCTAATTACAGGTAAAGAACGACTCAAGTGAACAGAAGCACCAGGGTAGAACCACCGACAAACCACATGTAAGCTCCAAGGAAGTCTGAGAGCGGTGAGAGGCTAAGTTATGCTAAGTAAGTGACTATAACCACCAAGCCACGGAGACTTCACATGGCAATCGACAAGGTTCTGATATGAAATGACTGGATGGTATATCGCAATCATGTATAGATAAAGTAACAAGCTGTATATACTTTTATTAAATCTATTTTTCCACGAATGAAAATCTGTTCACAATACTGGTTGCTTTTTTGTCATATTAAAAACGTCATGTTAACATTAAATGTCAAACATTCATATACATAACACGATATAATACAAAACGCGACATATATACATACACGGTGTCATACTTTTAATTTAAACAGGTGTCAAATATAAAAATTCGACGGCATACATATGTAACACGTCATATGTTTCACACGATACCTCCATAACACGTCAAATTTACATCACGCAATTATACGTCATACTTACATAACAAAGATAGCCTTCCCGTCATACTTAAGCTCTTCGTCGCAGATGGCATAAAAGGGCGGTAGGGTGGACGTATTCAGTGGAATGAGACTCAGAACTGTAAGTTACGGTATTCATGAAATCGCTCACACATGTAACATTAGTCACTCATCCAAACTTTAACATGCAAATACAAACAAAACAGACAAGAAAATGCACAACTTTTATATTTGGTTCGTTGAAAGAAAGCAGTACTAATCTGTCTCCTATATATAGTCAAGTCAAGTCAACAAGTTTATTGGTAAATAAGGCCTCCGGCCTATAATACAAAGTACAGTACAAACGACGATGTTGTATATAAGTAGTTGTCTTACGATAATTTGTTTTAGGTTTTATTTAGAGCATTCATGAGATGATAAATATAAATTGATACTTTATTAACAACATCTGGGTTCTGAGAGGATAATAAAGTATAAAAATCTTGAAGATATGTTCCATGTCTGTACCAGTTAAATAAGTAAACTTGCCTAACATTATTATATCTACTACAATGGAAAAAGGCGTGATATTCACAATCAATTACAAATACGTTGTTAAACCGTTGACAAAAATTACAATTACGATTTTCAACCAATATATTAGTGTGCCTTCCTGTCTCAATTTTTAATTTATGATTTTGACAGTCTAAATCGTGACGTAGCAATTTTATATTTCTAAATCAATATCTAATAACAAATATTTTTCAACATTAAGTAAACTTTAATTAACAGCTGTATGCATTCTAATGTATATAATTAACAACTCTTTGTCGAAACATTTAATGAAATTGTTTATATTACCAACATCTTGACTAACCCATATGAAACCAAATACAAACTTATATAAAAGTAATCTGATCTTGGTAGCCCAACAAATTCTACCAACATCATCAAGAGATTTTAGAATATTGTAACATTGTTTAGGGTATCTATGTATAGGCATAGTAATCAAAGTACACCAATATCGCATACAATTAATATAATATGTTGTACATAAAGGTAACCTGTCACATTCTCCAAGAACCATGCATGTATTTGTATTGTTACGTACATGGAGGATATTTTTGCAAAATTTGTTTTGTTCAGATTCTATTGAATCAATATATTCATAGCCCCAAACTTGAGATGCGTAACACAGTGTAGGTTTGATCATAGAGTCAATAATTTTAAATGAGTCAGAAATTGAAAAATATCCTGAAAGGTCTTTGAAAATCTTTACTTGAAAACATTGCTCTCTGAGCCTGTGAGATCAATTTGGAGTGAGCGGACAACCATGATAAACTTGAGCTAAGTAATATTCCCATATACTTATATTCAGAGGTAATTTTGATTTCTTTACCCGTATATGACCAATGTTCGTATCTACGAAGGGGACCCCCATTGCGAAAAACTGTTATTTTAGTCTTATCCATATTAATTTCCATTCCCGTGTCATGACAGAATTTATCAATAGTATTGATTGGCGGCAGTTTCTGCACAACCAGCAACATCATCTGCAAACATTAAACAAAGGATGTCGGGAATATCATTGGTGATAAAAAATCCTGATCCACAATTCTCAGGTAAAATGATAGATAACTCATCTATAAAAAGATCAAAGATTGTCGAACTTGACTTATCACTTTGGCGTGTTCCAATATTACAAGAGAAAAATTCGGTTATACTATTTTGAATCACACACATGATCTTAGATCAGAATATAAAGATTTGAGAATATTTAAAAAGGTTCCATGAATGCCTTTCTTTTCTAAGGCAATAAACAACTGTTTGTGATTAATTTTATCAAATGCTTTACGAAAGTCAAGATAAATACAATAAAAGCGTCCACCCTTTTTTGAAAGATATTTTTGAACCATTGCTTGTAAGCAAAAAATATTGTCAACAACCTGATTGAGACTCGTCAATTTTATCATTATTTTCAGCCCAGTCATATAATCGCTTATTTATTATGCCAGAGAATATCTTTTACATCGTATTTGTAATAGATATATCCCTATAGTTTCCGGGAATATTGCCTGGTCAAGATTTATGTGTCGGAGTGATAACACTAGATCTCCAAGATGAAGGAATATTACAAGTAGCAAATATAGGATTGAATAATGTTAACAGTATTGGTGTTATATCATTCATTGTGGATTTAAAAAATCTGCAGGTATGCCATCTATGCCACTACATTTTCCAACAGAAAGACATGCAATTGATCTGGTAACTTCGTCGAGAGTAAATGGTTCGTTAAGAACACTAGCTGAAGGATCAGCAAAATTACATAAACTATCATTATTTTGATCAACAGTACAAGAATGCTCGTCATAAAGAAGACTTGAGAAATATTGGTACCACTCATGAGATGAAATGCTATCATCTAAAGTCTTTACAAATTTACCCTTCTTTAGAATCTTCCAGAAACTACAGGGATCATTACTATTGTCAATTAATAACTTTCTATTGTTTTTTTTGGTATTCCAAGTTCATTGCTCGACAGTAGTTCTTAAAATCATTGCGTTTGTCCTTAAACGTTCTAAGATCCACTTGAGAATTCGTCATTCTGAATTTTCTTAATGCACAGAATTTAATATATCTAAGATAGGCACACATAGAATTCCACCATGGAGGCTGAGTAGTTACTCATCTAGTGGTATTTCTAGCTAACATATTTCGACCTGCTTTATGGTACATTGAAGTGATATTTTTTTATAATGCCATATCTTGAAATATCATTTCATGTAATGAGTCATACAAAGAATGTAATAATTTAATTTTTAAAACTGTCAAATAAAGTCAACTGATAGGATTGATTCCATATATACTTTTTAATTGGTAGAAGATCGCAATTTACGTTACTAGAATCAATGGAGATAGGTTTCTTCTTCAATGAAAATACACATGACAGTGGGAAATGATTCACCCCTATCTAGGATACAAAAATCCTTAATAACTGGGAAAAGATTTGAAGAAGCTATCATGTAGTCTACCAGACTTGCGCTGTCATTTGAAAAACAGGTCAGATTACCCTCACTATCACCTGTAAATCTTCCATTTAAAATATGAATATCATTGTGCAACACAAACTTCCTAAAAACTATGATGTAGATAAAACCTTCTAGCTTTCAATGGTTGATATATTAGTATAAACGACTACATCACATTTATACAATACCAAACTACATTTAAATTTAATTAATACCAACCCACACACCATTAAACATTTAACTTATATATACCTCATATATTCAATAGATTTGTCTTAACGATTATGCACAATCAAAGCATGCAAAACTCACTTTTACATATCCCTCATCTCACTGAGACAAAACTCACACAACAAGTACACATACATTAATCACCACATACAGTACGAAACACATTATATTAACTCATACTCGCACCAGCAAACACATATACAGACACATACACACCTTTGAAATGCTTAATTATTTTCATCAAGAGGACTTACGTGTGTTTGAGAGCGCGGCAGCGTCAGCTGCACTGCATGTATCCGGAACACACAAGCCGATAGATAGCGCCGGCCCACCCTGCTGGAAGATGGTTTGGCTCTGAAAATTACAGAGGACGTTTATTTGTGCATCATCTGTGAAGTTTGTACCCGTATAGTGAATATGTCAAAATGGGGTACCTTATTTACTTCTCTACTGTTTGAAATTTGCCGTTGATGTATATGTATTTATATATAATTCTGCACAAAAATATCTAAAATTTCTCATACTAAAAACTTGACTGTATTTTTCAAGAATAACAGAGAATTGATATCTAAGATAATAACGAAAGGATATTCATACCAACAATAGCAGTAATATAAAAGAGCTTCGAACGAAGGACTTTCAGGTACAATCCTACCAGGTTCTGGCAACACGCAACTGACAAAGATGCAGTGGTCTACACACCTGGCCACCTAATGGCAGAATAGTTCGACAATATTTCCCCTTGAAGGTTTTGTCGAGTGCCTCCCCTGCCAGACACTCGTCATATGATCCGAGCCATGTCAACTTAAAGTCAAGTAGACCGCTAGGGGGCTTACCCATAGCGTCAACAACTGCAATATAAAATATGTGAACACTGAATAAAAATTGGCAATATAAAATAAATATACATTATGAACGTCAAGATATATCACACTAGGCTAGCTATGTCGTAATCGACTGGTGTATACTAGTCAAGCTATGTCTATATCGTTTGTGTGTACACTGGGCGAGTTATATAAGTATTTATATTGACTGTGTGTACACTGAGCAATCATGTCAATAGATTGTGTGTACACAGGACAAGCAATATTAATCTTGATTGTGTGTACACTGGGTAAAATACAGTATAACTTCCATAAATCGAAGTTGAAGGGACCGACCTAAAAAGTTCGAGACAACGGGACTTCGACTTATGTACGGGCTATATCAACAGTTGAACTGTCAAATCCTTGAACACATGATAAGGTTTTGTTGCATCAATTTCCGGTCGTAAACATGATTTTATAAAATATATACATACATTTAATTACTGTATTTTAAGCGGAAATGCAATTGTTTTCAGGTGTGTTCGAAACAAATCATTAAGATATTTTCTACAAAAAAAAAAAAATAATAAAAAATAATAATCAAGATATGCAAAAAAAACAACAAAGCGTTGCTGACATAATTCAAATATAAAATGAGTATTGAGTACAGAGCTGATTATAAATCAATGTGTTTGATATCCAGATGCCCGGGTTGGGTGCCGGGTCCTTTTCTAACCAGCTTATCATGATCAGCGGAGGTATCCTTGATAGAAACAAATTCAAACGATAACACAAGACTTTAAATTTAAATGATATGGTACCTAAAGGGATTACTATCAAGCATTGTCTTCACACGCAAAAAAGGCCTAAGGCTTAGCAGACCGTTAGAAGATGCAGTTTCGTTAATTAGCACCGGTCATACTGGTCAAATCATCAATTTTGTCGCAGCCGTAAAGGTGTAAAAATAATATCACGCAGTCGAAGTTGTGAAACCAGCCAAAGGACTTCGTGTTATTAATGGTATATGTATTCGAATTATTATGTTCGGACCACAGAAAAACTTTGACACATTGAAAAATTCGACACATAAAAGTTCGACTCATAAATAGGTTTTTCTTATGAATATATAAGGGAAATGTCGGGAATTTCATTTAACTTCATACATCGAGGAATTCGACACATCAAAGTTCGGCACATAGACGTTCAACTGTATTTCAAAATTGTTTTTCAAGTATACAAAATCGCGTAGTACACTGGTCAAACCATATCAATATCGTATGTGTGTATACTGCTCAAGCTATATCAATACCTTTTAGTACACTGGGCAAGCTATATCAATATTGTTCGTGAGAACACTGGTCAAGCTATATCAATATCGTTGGAACATATCAATATCGTATGTGTGTAACTGCTCAAGCTATATCAATACCTTTTGAGTACACTGGGCAAGCTATATCAATATCGTTCGTGAGTACACTGGGCAAGCTATATCAATATCGTTTGTGTGCACACTGGTCAAGCTATATCAATATCGTTTGTGTGTACACTGGGCAAGCTATATCAATATCGTTTGTGTGATCACTGGTCAAGCTATATCAATATCGTTCGTGAGATCACTGGTCAAGCTATATCAGTTTCGTTCGTGAGTATACTGGGCAAGGTATAATCAATATGTCACGATTTATATGAATTACTCATTAACGTGATTCCCTGTTCTTTGTAATGATAGGTATAACAACGAGGCTGTTTACAAATATATATAATATTTAATTAAAATAAGTGTTTTCACATATACAAGAAGATCAGCGTAATACACTAACTACCTTAGCAAGCATATGAAATATTTTGCATTAATATACTCGTCTCTAAAGCCAATTATCTTTCTCAAGATAGCCTTAAACATATGTAATGGCTAACTATAATCTATGACACTGTCTAAACAGTATGAATGCGTATAATACGAGTATATTAATACATCATATACAAATAATACTAACACTTACATATGAACGTGACTCACTCTCAGCTTTACGTTACACAATATCAAAAATATATTTGCAATAATATGCCACTTGTATGTATACCTTAACACAGTTGATCATTGACACTCACTACTACATAAGTGATACTAGCCACACAGGCTCACCAACCAGCAATATTCTGCAATACTGGCCACACAGGCTCATCAATCATTAACATACTGCAATATCTCTGCCACACAGGTGCATTAACAGTAGCACACTGCAATAACTCTGCCACACAGGCTCATTAACAATAGCACACAGCAATATCCCTGCCACACAGGCTCATTAACAATAGCACACAGCAATATCTCTGCCACACAGGCCAATTAACAGTAGCACACTGCAATATCTCTGCCACACAGGCTCATTAACAATAGCACACAGCAATATATATGTGAGTACACTGGTCAAGCTATATATATATCGTTCGTGTGCACACTGGGCAAGCTATATCAAAATCGTTCGTGAGTACACTGGTCAAGCTAATCAGTATCCTTGTGTGTACACTGGACAAGCTATATCAATATCGTTCTTGAGATCACTGGTCAAGCTATATTAATATCGTTTGTGTGCACACTGGGCAAGATATCAAAATCGTTCGTAGTACACTGGTCAAGCTAATCAATATCGTTTTTATGTACACTGGGTAAGCTATATCAATATCGTTTGTGTGTACACTGGGCAAGCTATATCAATATCGTTTGTGTGTACACTGGTCAAGCTATATCAATATCGTTTGTGTGTACACTGGAAGCTATATCAATATCGTTTGTGTGTACACTGGGCAAGCTATATCAATATCGTTTGTGTGTACACTGGTCAAGCTATATCAATATCGAACGTGAGTACACTGGTCAAGCTATATCAATATCGTGTGTGTGTGTGTACACTGGGCTAGCAATATCAATATCGTTTGTGTGTACAATGGGCAAGCTATATCAATATCGTTCGTGAGTACACTTGTCAAGCTATATCAATATCGTTGGTGTGTACACTGGTCAAGCTATATCAATATCGCATGTGTGTACACTGGTCAAGCTATACCAATATCTTTTGTGTGTTCACTGGTCAAGCTATATCAATATCGACTGATAAAGATACCCTGATGTATTTAGAAAGTAATCCCTTAAACAAGAAAGTTTCAAAGTGCTGAACTATAATGAGCCTTTTTGAGCTGTCGCTCTGTGCCTCCTCTTGTTATTTACTGTCTAGGGCATCAAAGACCGAGACATACTTTTACCGAACTCGCCATGAGTCACTTCTAACGACTATCTAGCTATGAAACCAGATTCGAATTCCACCAAACATTTCTTAGCCCCAAGATACATTTAAATAATATGGACCTCATCGTTCTTGTTTCTCTAATAAAAAAGATAAACATGCACTTAAATATTTAATTTAAAAGAAAAAAGAAACGGTGACATGCCTTTTCTACCTGAATTAAGAATTCTAAGTATCCCTTAGTTCTAGATACTTTTTATAGAATTTGGGTCAGGCATTTATAGGCCGTACTTTTAACGTCACAGTAAATTTGTGGCTTAGAAACCAAACAACAACCAACCAATAGCCTGAAAACATAAGTTTAAGTGATGTTAACAAGTGTGTTGCATGATAAATATATGACATTTAAATACATTATATTTGTAAATTCAATGTAATGTTATTATTACAAAATGCTGTATAAATTAAGTATGGTATATTTCGAACGTTATAGATTGGTATTTTTGTATTGAATATCTTGCAGTTTTAATCAGGATGATGAAATATCATATATGCTCTTCATGTGATGAGATAATGGTCGATAATTGGACATTGCACTGGATATTGCATAAGTCATGAAATGTGATACGTGTTGTCCTCATTTACAGTTACGTTAAACACTGTACGATGTCTTTTATCTGACCATTCTTCAGGTCCAGGTCGAAATCATTCAAGATTATCTCTCAATTATATACTCTAGCTATACTACCCCACCCCCAAGCGGAAGGGCAATATATCTTTTGGACTAAAATACACACTTATGTGCATATATTGCAGTAGATCTATGTTTGAGTCATAAATCTCTTTCAGCTGGTTGTTTTATATATCAACCATACTTATTTTTTTGTATATTAAAGAGTAATATCGAAATATAATATATATTAAATATATAACTTTTTGGAGCAATCTTTATGCATCACTGACATTTATTCTCATTTAGGCTGATGATGTTTTAGAGGTTACCTTGAAGTATTTTAGCAATCTACAGACTGATAACACTTTGGGTTTAAAGAGGCACACAAAATAAACCATCGACTAACCCCAAGCCAGCTGGGAGTAAATCCAAGTGACCAAGCTGGAACTCAAATTCACGTCAGTGAGAGGCTAAGTGATAGAAAGTTAGCGACTAAAAGCACTCGGTCACAAAGATCCCATCTCTCGTTGAATGTGTACTCACGCTTTTTTAATGTTTAAGCATATTTTTGGATTTATAAAATAAAGATACGAATGATACTTCATTGAAAACAGAAAAAGAGGCTGGAGCGAGTTAGAAAATATATTTCTTTAACTGAAATGCATATACAGTTGTTTAAGAGACAGCATATAACTTGGGTGTCATTATAACAATATTATATACAGAGACAATTTTACACACAGGCAATTTATGAGAAAAAGAAATCCCATGTTTGTAACGAAAAGACAACACCAATAACAAATTTGACCCACTTTATTGTTCATATCATATCATTAACGATAAAGGCGGTTAGAAATAAGGGAATGGAAAGCCATCATGAACGAGGCTATCAGCCGAGACACTGACATAGGTTAAATTTAATATATGTATTTGAAATGGAGTACGGTTCGCACGTACGCACTGTACGAGGACTAGTAACGGTGGGTCATTTAAGCTAAAAGGAGCCCGGGTGACACCCATCTTTATAACCAGCATTCTGCTTTGTATGTCTAAATCATGAACTTCATAAATGATTTTGTTGCATTCACTCCTTCACTATTTCATAAAACGTTAGGATGGATGGGTGGATATACCGAAAAACGGATGGACAGACAGACAGACAGATAATCTTACATCTCAATGCCCAACTTTGCCTATCCAGTATGGCCTGCAAGATCTTCTCTGTTTGGTTCAGACACACGGGACTGACGTCATAAGAACGATTACTTGCCAGGGTTTCTTCTGCACGTGCAGCGACGTCATTATATATTGTTTCTTGAAACAAAGTTTGTGCGGCACTTTTAGATTGCTCTAAATACTTCTGCGCTTGTGTATTAATGTGATGCACGTGCAAAGCTTGCTGTCCAAAATCACGAGCAATTTGTAAGCCCTGTCCATAAACTTGTGAAACACACATCACCGTCACAACAGACATAAACATCCAGATTCGGTATTTCATGTTTATGGTGTGATTTCTAAATTAATGTATTACACGCTGAATATGATAAAATAGTTCGACTGATCGTTCTCTTCAGTATTTCACCCGAATGATAAAGTGTTGGTTAGGTTTATATAGAACAACATCCAGTCTTATATACACTAACCTGACCAAATATAGACATATCCCGCGATTGCGATTGCAGATAATAAACAAGAGCGAATGATATTACCCATTTATCTGAGTCAGCTTTATTTCTAGTAAAAAGTCTATTGTTTGTCTTTAATCGAAACTTTTGAATTGACTTAATTATTCTTATATTGTAAATGTATATACGCATTATATTTATTTATTTTATTTTTATTAAGGTACACATATATCATCTATTTTTATTTTAATTGTTTATTTTTCGTTTGTATATGTCAAAAACTAAATAATAAGATGTCCTAATTAAATAAGCCTATGTAGGAAACCTCTTATACACTCGCCGCGACCGCGAAAAGTGACGTATTTCTGAATTAAAAAAAAAAACAACAACAAAAAACATTAGAGTTTATGATAATTATGTATTTTGAACATTTCTTTCATTTAAACAGCATTTAATGCCAGATATACATTCAACTTCAACTTCTTCAATGATGTTTCTTCACAAAATTCGTTTAGGACATCACCTGAAGGTGCAGGGGTTATTGTGTTTGTACACTTTAAGTTTGCGTTTGACTGGACGAAACCATGTGCTATTAAAATGAACGGGCGACGTTTAAAAGTTTAACAGTGTACACTGTTCAATGTCATTTCCTCCTACTCTCTTGCAAATTGTTGGACTGCGGCCAACCATCAAGGGTATCCTGTCGCAGTGTTGTTTCCAACAGTTTTATCAGAGAACAAACGACACGTGGAAAGAAAGATTGCTTATATATGTTAGTCTTGCAGTAATAGGTTAGGTAGGTTGTACAGAGGTAGACTGCGTCGTCCTGCTTGTATCTTGTATCTAATCGAGGGAACTGGCAGGTAGTAAGATGGTAGGACAATTTTGTACATAAAGATAAGGTCAAAAGAGTATCTGCTTTGTTCTAATGTTGGCCATTTTAGTTCCTGTAACATTGACACTGACAAGTGACACTGCTTGGGTTGTTTATTGAGAACATATCTTGCTGCTTTCCTTTGTACCTGCTCTATTTGTTTAATTTGAGTTTGGTATTGAGGATTTCATATGGCTGAGCTGTATTCCAGTTTTGGTCTATCAAGCGATTAATAAGCACGTTCTGTTACTGTCTTCGGGCAATGTTCCAAATTCCGTTTTAAAAACCTTCGAAGCTTTTGATGTTATATTATCTTTATGAGTGTTGTATTTCATATTATCATTAAGTTCATGGATGGTGGTTTACCACTTCAAATATCTGTCCTTTCATTGAATAGTTGAATACAGATTTGTTTCATTTTGTTGTTCTGTTCACTATGGCACACTTGTCGACAATGAATGCCATCTGCATTCATTCGGTAAATATATAGATTTTAAATAATGTTTGAAGCGTGATTGCATTTTCTTGATAGAATATCATGGTAGCATTTATAGAAGCAAGTCCTTAGGGATTTTTAAGAAAACGCTTTTATTTGTGGTCCAATTTTGGTGCAATAAGATTTCCTGAACTCAAGAATGATGTCAGTATAAAGAGAGATTATAATAACACATACCGACGCCCTCATTTAAAGGTCCTGTATGTTTTAGGGTTGAATAATTACTCTCTCACTTCCGAGGCTTCGCGCCGAGAATTTACGATATCTCACCGAGTAGTGCATCTTTTGGTTTTAAGTCTCTGTATATGGCTTTGTCCGTAAGCACGTACACTCACAAGAACTAACAAACTCTCAATTTTAATTGCACTTTTACATATCTAATTACTGGCATGGCCATGAGTGACATGAGAGGCTATAGTCCTGGCTTTCTAAATGTACTACCATTATCCTCATCATTGTGAGTTAAAATCACGGTGGGTCAGTCGGGTTCTTCGAACTCACAGCAGTGAGGGGGTGAGAGATTATAAGAACTAGGACATCGTTGTCTAGTGGTAACATACATGACTGCGGATCCTATGGCCATTGGTTCGAACCCCGATGAGGGGAATATTTTTCCCTGGGGCAAAACACTAATCAAGGAAACCTCGCGAAGGTTAAATTTAATTTGTTAGAACTTGTTTTCATACAAACGTAAAAGAAAACAAGTTTAAACTAATACGAACTGTGTCCATGTTGTTAAACCAGCTAAGTGATTTGTGTACATGGGATTTATGTCCAACCAATAGAATTTCTTGGTATTTTTATTTCGTAAGTAACCTAATACCATATGAAGTCACATTATCCGGACACTTGGACTACCCGTATATACTGGGGGCCGAGCACTAAAGAGATATACCAGTTCCATGTTTAATTCTTTGGTTTGTCGTAGGTGGGGACTGAACCTACGAACTCCAGGATACGGATCAGGCAGTGTAATAAGACGGTCAAGATATTGAATTATAATATGTTTAAACTTAACTGAATATTTGATGTTTGATGACCTTGCTTTTCAGTCAGTGATCATAGCATGTTTATATAATGTTCATTACGGTAGAGTTTCCTGGTAACATATAGTTTGATTAAATGTGACTTTATACAACACGACAGTCTCTTAAAACGGTATGTTATAGCTCCCTTACTTGGCGCTCATCATAATTGGATAGTTCCGGGACTGGACTGCTCAGTGTCATGATAATGTGACTAGGTGTGGTATCATGCCGTATGTCTACGGCCTGATACTACAGTGTGGCAGAACTATATATGTCACACGTAAACATCGTCTCCAAATGACAGGAATACTGTCGGAGGAACGTTAAACCCAGTAAACAAACGGCTAGAAAGAAGACAGTCAATAACAAGACATTCCTCGCGGGACTGTTGAATTCACTGTTTCTACAAAACACAAAAATTGTTTTACTATTTCGCGCTGATATTTAAAGTTGTATTGGTTTTGTAATAATTTACATTTTATGAATATGAGCCTTTGATGATTTATTGGAAAGGAACATACTAGCTTGTTCTTTATACCGCGTACGTAACAGATAATATACATATGAAAAATGTAAAAAACATACATTCGCAATGTTACACATTCGTGCGAGTATATGTAAAATACATACGCACTTACATATGCATACGTGCACATTCACACACACCCCCGTACACACACAAAATCAAGAGACTTGCTAATAATTTGGATTCCATTTTTTTAATTAAACAAAAACATTTAAACAAATAAAGTGTAACATTCATGGGAACCGGTATAACAAATTATTTGCATAAACATATCAAAATATAAAAGAGAGAGAAAACAAATGAAATGTCGCTTTTCATTTCAAATTATATATTAATTATATGTGTAGTAATTAATCACTTTCAAATAAGTTTTACAGAAAAAAGTTCATACGCTCTAAAATTGTAAAAAATATATATAATTAAATGTGAAGTTTACTTATGATATTTCGAGGTCGGACTGGACCCGTGAAAAAGGTTTGGAAAATTGCAATATTCAAGATATCGTTATTTACTGTTTGTGGATTATCGCAAATGTAAAGAGGCACATAGGAAAAAAAAACGACCTACCACAAGCCAGCTAGAAGTCTACCTCAGTTGATATTGTCTTAAATGTAATTCTAACAACATATAGACTGTAGTGCCTTAATTTTTTCCCCGAAGAACGTTAATTAATTAAAAATCAGTTCTATTGAAGAGTGGACTATACAAAGAGGGTAAGGAAAAACCCTTCATATAAACATTATTTTAAAACTACTGTTTAGGCATCATATGATAGTGCTGATCGCTGTGAAATCTGTCCCGACTCTCAGTATGAAAGAAATCATAAAAACAGCAGTTTATTTAAACATGTTTCAAGATAGAATCTGTTAACTTAATCTACTTAATATAAATAAGTTCGGCAACATAAGAACCTTTAAATATTCCATAAGAAGTGTATTGAGTTAAGTTCTAATGGCCCTGTTAATCAGTTAAGACTAAGATTTGTCATGCAATCCTTCGAAAACAATAATAAAGATAGACTATTACTAAAACATAGAAAATGGTATCGTCATGGTGTTATGTCTTTCATCAGAACATAAACATAGACAAGCAAAACTACGAGTATGCCCTACGGAGTGAAATGAGTAAGTAAGTAAATAGAGAAAATATGTTTCATAAAAATAAAATAAAAATCAATAATGAAATCTGCACTGCAGTATTTCTATAAGATTATCATGTCTATGGCCAGAAAATGCTCTGGTACAAGGTTGTCTGTTTTGAATTACATTTCAATAGCGCATAGCATATCACATGGATATATATTTTGTAATGAATGACAAAACGTGACATACACGCATTGAGGATTAAAATGTAAGCAAATTTATAGATACAGTTAAACATCACGTTGTTAAACAACAATAGATGGTTTGATCCTCTGTATACGGCCTGTGATATGACACCGGTTTTAACGCGACACACAATCTTTTTGCAGAACGCAGGACAGTCGTGTTAGATGACATGAAGATGAATAATTACGTATGTTTGTTTATGGGATTAGCTCCTCTCCGCTTTCTCAAGCAGGACTTTTTCCAGCCCCATCATTGGAGATTCAAATTCAAGGGAGATAACCAGGGCCCCTGCATATGCCAAGCACGTGTGGGCCAGGAATAAGTAAATCTGAAACACAAACAAGAGGTCATACATTCGAATTATTACACTGAAGTATTGAAATACCACCGAATGGCTCTTTTGTATAAGTCATTAAATTTAGGCTTATTTCTTTCCTTTTGCAGACTTACGTTTTTCATATTGTTTTTTGAAGTATTACTTAATTTGAGTGTCCGATATTATTTCAAATACCAATTTTCGTGGGGACTAATTGTCATTGATTTTATAGTCGTGTTTATCCATGAAAAATAATCCCAATGGCTATCTTCCATTTTTCTTTGGGCTTCTCGTTTTCTGAAACATGAATCCATGAATATGTTTATCCATGGTATTATAATTTAATACAAATTGAATGTATTTTTTTCACTGAATACAACAACATCTAAAGTAATGACTTTTGGAAATAACGTTGTATATACTTACATACATTAGAAATAGCAGAGAGATGTATAGACATAATGAAAACTGATAGTCGGATATAAAGACAGTTGGACAGACAGAAAGTCAGACAGATATCAAATCAGTATGCATGACTTACCAGTTCAATGTCTTGCCAGTACATCAGCGTTTGTCGACTAAAGTAGTACGTATACATGATCACTGGGTGGACAAGGTACGCGCAATATGTGAGGCGGCTGAGAGGGATGATCGCCCGCCAGGACAAAAAGGTGTTCACAGGACCTGTAAAGTATGAGAAATCCTGTTATAGATGGACATTCAATATAATTTGAAAAACAAATATCTGTTAAGCACATACATGGCAACATATAGCAATCCGAAGGTTGACTTATAAGCGTTCCATATCGCGTTTTCCCGTTTTACTTAGAACCATTTTAAAGTAAATTTAACGCTACAATTGGTTTTTGCTGATAGTTTGTATGCTCACATACTGGTATGACAAAGCTTCCACAAAATTTATTTTATTATTTAGAAATCATACAAAAGCAAGTTATTCTTCGATGAAATATCACGATCAGTACAAATATTTTCGCATTTCCACACAGTGCTGTTTACATGTATTTTATTTTTATACAATCAATACCATTACTATTACAATCATTACTAGATACTCATTATTTTTTTCAAAAATGCACCTGCACATTTGAAATACAATTTGTTATCTCGTTATGATATGAATATTAGAATAACATCACAATGATAGTACATCAGTCAAACAATTTTGATTTGGAATATATCCAACATGAAAATTCATGGATGCTTTACCTCCATTTCCGGTTGCACAAGCAAAGATGACCCAACAAATACACATGCCCCACGCCACCCGGAAGGTCGCGTTATATAGAGCGGAGGTGTCCTCGCCAAGCTTAGAGCCTCCATCCGGAGTGTAGAGTCCGTAGAGAACCAATATGGCGACACCCGTGGATATCGCCCACCCCGCCATGTTGATAATCTGAAATATGTACAATCATTTGCAAAACAAGCTGCATTCAAATACAACAGATATAAAGAAAACAGATGGGATTTGTAAAGCTTACTAAATAACTAGTTATTACGATAGGAAAAGTATTCACAAACATATGTAGAAAACTTCTCAGTAGGACAAATAACAATATTATTCTTGTACATACATTGCCTTTCATTCAACGTAACATAATCACCGTGGCGGCATTGCATATTTACAACGTAAGATTGCAAAACACGAAATTAAGATTTACAATTGTACGAAAAGAAAAATGGATCTTGGTAAATTAAACACGGTCGGTAACTGATACGGAACTGAATTTGAATCCGGCCAAACGAATTATTTTTAAGAAATAAATATGCCGCGTGCACTTCTCTAACTCACCTTAGACATCCTGAACTTGCAGTCTGTGTAGTAAAGCAGATATCCAGTGAAAAAGCCGACGGCATATGGCCCCACCCGACACCATGGCTTCACGTAAATCTCATTAAACGAATCCCCGCCATCGCTGGAAAATATATGTTCGGGTTTTCATTCACTTCGAATATACTGTTTTTGCTTGGAATAAATCATTTGTATATTTATTTCAAATGAAGTGAGAAATAAATTGAATGTTCTAATGCCTCATTCTATATAGTCTCCTATACGTAGATATTGAATATGTACAAACATAAACGTAACAATGATAAATAACATTACATCTCATTTTGCTAAAATACTATTTACAGTTTGAGTGACAGATTTGTACAAAAATTCAGTGTTTTTTTTTCGTTTTGTTATATGACACATATTAATATACAACGAAATACATGCACGTGATTGTAAATCTACTGAAGAGAAGATAAGAATGTATAAAAGTAAGATAGTGTGTCCTTATATCAACAGCCAGATCCGAGTGAAATGCAATTGTTTCAAAAGAAGAGCATATAATCAAAGTACCTGAAAAACATTTTTTTACCCTTACAATGCTAAAGGTATGTGACTACCTTGCGACAGTGCAGACAGTTAGTTCACATCAAAATTAAAGCAGGATAGTCCAGCGTGATATAATTGCAAATCATACTGTCGCTTTAGGTTTGAGTGATAGATTGTACCGAAGGTAAAGCAAGTACACTGTAGTCATAAACCGCAAGTGAATCATAAACGGCGTGGAACACATAAATTATGATATTGAGCTGTAGATCAGACGCCTCTAGCAGACGATATAAGCAAATATATGCAGGACTGTCACAAGGAGGAGTCATCCAAAGGTGACTACAGAAACGAGCAGAGTCAGGACCGAACCAGGAGATCCCGACAGGCCGACGAGAAGGGAAATGATGTTCACGATTTCCAAGACTGAGCTAGATATATAACTTGTTAAGCATAGACTAATCATGTAAATAAAGTTAAAGTAAATGAAGTTATCATCATAAATGAAGTATTCCACCATGAACACCAACGCTACGTTACATCCAATTTAAAAAATTTACATGGAGGGTTTAAATATAATTTGCGCAAGCGTATAGTAACAGGACGATAGACGTCTTCAAGTGAGACTCCTGGTCGTTGTTAGAGGTAGTCATTGTTTGACGTTGAGCCGGTACTTGTAATTCTCTTGGCTTAAAACTTATCTATTTATATTTACTAATGATTTGATAGAACGTGATAACGGAGGGGGGGGGGGGGGGGTCGGAGTAACCAGTAACTACAAATGGGGCATAGGAGGGTGGATACGATACAATTTTTCAGCTGACATAGGCTTTATGATCTGCGTAAAAGTAAAGACTTACTTTCCTACCAACATGTTGGCACCAATACCGTAGTGTTTGGAGATGGCCCCTGTGGTAATGCTTCCCAATAGAACCAACGCGAAACATGAGACGCTCCCCCACAGTGGTGAACTATATAGGGATGGAAAAAATACCTTGTGTAGAATCAGCTGCCCATTTGATTGGCCGCTACATCTTTATGTGCAGATAAGCCACTTCAATCTCATTAATAATTAATTGGCTGATGGGAAATAAATATTATTGGTGCATTACGTAATTGCACAGGGCCTTTCAGTTTACTGAAAAGGTCTATTCTTACCAAGATTTACTATAACTATTATCTTAATTGAATCATATGCATCTTTAATTGTCTGCATCTTATAAGTGCAAATATTTATTCTTCATTTAAAACACTATCAATTATGATTATAGGTTACATTTACAGTCTGTTAAAAAGTGTTACTAACTTGGAGTAACGGGTATCTTTACCACTTTATATAGAGCGACGATTTTTCTATATAATTATCTGAACAGGAAAGTGTTACTTCTACTAACACAACATAATTATCTTCTTTGAAGTGTAGAGCAAAGGTTATGATGAGTGGGAATACTCACTAGTACAGGGGTACCAGCATCAGGGGACTGATAATATAAAACTGCATATCGTTAGCCAGGTACCAGCTCCATGCCATACACTGCGGGATATAAAAAAAAATAAAAAATAAGCATACACTTTTGATATAAAAAGTGCATCAAGTAACATAATTGTATTTACAAGTAATATTGAAAAATGAGACAAAACAAAATCACTGTATCTATTTATAAATGACAGAGAATTGCTGTGTTCCCTGGAGCCGCATTCCGGACGCCTTTGATTCATGGTTTAAATACTCAGATATCAAATACCTGGGAACCATGAAAAAGCAGGTATTTATCGACAGTATAAAAGAAAGTTGTAAACCATTTTCTTTTCAGCTTCGCTGATTTTCATGACCTGACAGTTAATACAAAATTATATTCTTCTGGAATGGTCAAAACCGACATGCCTTTAATGTTCTCTAAAAAGAGTTAAACATCCTTTTCTTATCAGTTTTTCTTTAGGTAACTTGGCTGTTTGAGACAGATAGGTGTTTGTTTGTTTGTTTATTGGGTTTAACGTCACACCGACAGTATTTAAGTCATTTGGAGACGATGTGTATTTGAGACAGATATAGTGCTGCCACACTGCAGTATCACGCCCTAGACATGTGTCATGTTACCACACCCAGTCACATTATCCTGACACCGGGCCAACCATTCCTGCAATTACCCGTTTATGCTGAGCGCCAAGCAAGGAAGCTATAACAGTACCATTTTTTTGCGACTTTGGTATGTCATTAGGACCGAACTATCAAATTTCAACTCGATGTAGGTTTAGCAGCATTGCTTACGCTCTTTTGCGGTTCATAAAGGTTGTTGATGTAGAGAAGGTTGCGCCACCAGGAGTCAGAGCACTCATCGATCTCGAACCCCTGCCGTTGGGGCCACATTGGACCACGTGTCCAGTACTTGGCAGTCGGCACGTACAGCATCAAGAACAACATATACGGCGGGGTCAACCTTAAACAGTCATGTTGCATTCAGATTACTGTCCGGAACTACGAAGATATAAACTGATGTGATCCCACGAGTGGGATCGAATTCCAAACATCCGGACTCAGACGCATTGGACAGCACATGTAACACTTGACAAGGAGACGTTTGTATTACTACCTGTTGGTTTGTATTAAGAAGTTTTATGTTGTCCCAGTATCAGTCATTCATATTACGATATCCAGCTAAATATATGCACAGTTGTATAAAGGTCTCCAGCGCTATGAGATATCTGCGTAGACCACAAACCAGTTGAAAAGCATCATCATCCAAATTGATGTATTTAATCAAAGAGTTCGTTTGGCTAACGTGGAAAATGGTATTATGGGTGAATTAGTATATGTGAATGGCTTTCATTATGTGTTGTTGTTTTTTTACGTCTACGTTAATAATGGCGGGATTTGTTCACCATATAAATTATTTAATCGTGTGAACTATGCTTGGTATAGGCCACCATACCTCCAGAAACGGTGGAAGTAAAACATTCCCCAGCTGAATTTCTTCGCTCCTCCCCTCTTTCTCATTTCCTTCAGTGATAAGTATGCCACCAATAGACCACTGTAAAATAAAGACAACAACTAAAACGTTTAATTCATGCGATATTTGCTCAGAATATTTATCAATCTAAAGTCATATGTATACTTTTTGACAGCTTATTTTTTTCAAAGCGACCTTACTCACAATATATGAGTTATCCTCTTCCTTCTTTTTACTAAGACCATTAAAAAGGTTATTTGAATATTGACCTTATTGTCATGCTTGGTAATATTAAGCATTCAATCTATCAAACAATGTTACCTGAGTACGAAGAAAGTATCGACAGCTACAGTAGCATTCCCTATTGCCTGGAAGGTGAACCTCTTCAACATTCGGGGCAGGTATGTTGAAATATTCTCTGAAGTCAGATAAATTCACACTTAGTTACGCAGATACAACAGCGAGAGAAGACTAATATCCTACAGGAATTCAAAACTAAATATCACCTTTCCATGCTAAAAAAACCCTCTGAACAATTTTCATGAAAGAGAACCGTATCCCACACCGTAAAATATGACATGTAAATCATTTTCATGACGAATACTTAAGACTGATTAATGACGTCATAGTACTGCATAATCACGTCATTTCACATGGTTGTGATCCTTTAGGGAGATTTCAAAAGGCACACAACAAGAGATATGGTTATAAGTGTGATAGTAATGATGATGAGAATGATGTATGAAGTTTTGATGGTGATGATTATGAACAACTTACCGACAACAGACAGACCAAACGCATACGTGTGTCCGAGGATGACCCAGGTCATGCTGATGAAGCGGATGCCGTTGACAGCCGTCAGAGTTCCCGACGGTTGGCTTGTGCTGAGGATCTTCCGACAATTGGTGTACACGGAGAAGGAGAGCAGCAACTTTCCCAGAATGCCTGAAATAAAGATTTAGCCTTGATATTTTATATAGCCGTGAGGTAGTCTATAGTCTTACATTAACATTTCTATTGAAAATAAAGGCAGACCTAAAATCAGCCGACCTCGCCTTACTGAGCTAATAAACTGGTCCCGGTGGCCCAGTGGTTAGAGCTTCAATCCCATATCCGGGAGTTCGTGGGATCGGATTCCGGCTGTGATCTAAGTCGTTATAACTTGCACTGTTATCTCTTTTATGCTATAAGTGTAGTTCTAGGACTGGTTGGCCGGGTACCAGGATAATGTGTGGTATCATGTAGATACATTTCTCCTAAAATAAACAAATAAATAAATAAATAAATAAATGAATAAAGAAAATGCTTTTGAGGAAACCCAAGTAATCAAACACACCGATCTTAGTAACATTATGTAATGCTAGGTAATACTAAGCAATGCAGAATAATGGTACATTACGGAGAAACACACACCAACACTCCTGTATCTACAGGAAAACCATTTCCATTTTTTAGTCTGGAAACTTTTTGTCATCTTTGCCATTTATTAAAACATTTTCAGGAGAGTGTTCCTACCTTTCTTAATGTCCCAGTGTCTTATAATAAATTGTTTGTCTTTTATTAGATATTACATTGCGGTTGACGTTGGAAGAAAATTAAGACTCAGTTGAGTTTTCAGTTGTTACTTTTAAGCTAGAATGTAAAGGGACTTTAAGACTGAGTGTTTATTACCAGGTAATTAGATCTTGCTAGGATAGGTAGTATAGGGGACTGACACAAATCTACTGTCGATGAAGGTACAGTGTAGTATACATTGAATTGATCACAGTTGAACATTTTAAGCAATAGATCCGTTCTAACGATGTTATATATAACAAAACAGGGTGAAGCGGAGGATTTTCATATGTAAGCAATATTTAGCACATGGCATTTTCCTCTCGTCCATTCAGCTGCTGGTATTTGTTCATAGTCACCTGGATTATAACGCGTAGTCCAACACTTTTGTAAACATCAATAAGTGTGGACTAAGCAACCACATAACTCACACTTTTGTGAAGTTTTGTCGCTACTGGAAAGAAAATACCATGTGCTCAATAGCTTAGTTCATAGTTGCCTTTAACTACACGACATAGTCACTCGGGCTACATGTGTTAAATAGCTTAGTTCATAGTTACCTTTAACTACACGACAAAATCACTCGGGTTACATGTGCTAAATAGCTTAGTTCATAGTTACCTTTAACTACACGACATAGTCACTCGGGCTACATGTGCTACATAGCTTAGTTCATAGTTACCTTTAACTACACGAATTCAGTCACGAGGACTAATTCAGTCACGAGGACTCCGCCCTCGTGACTATATCGTGTAGTTAAAGATAACTATAAGCTAAACCTATACATATGTCTTTACACAGAAACGTGACTAACCTGGTTCATATATATCCTGTTGACTTTTTGACCCTTCTATCTTGTAGTCAGCGACCGAGGAGTTGCGATTGTATGTGTCTACTTCCGGAAGAAGAGGTGTGCGTTCTGTTTCAGCCACGTGACCGTTTGATAGTCCACCATATTTGAATTCTTTCTGTTGGAAGGATAGCGAGTTTATAAGTTCACCATATATGTAATGCAACTAGATTTCTAAGGAATCAACTTTGTGATGTTATTTATTCTTTAATAACGCTAGAGCTGCCATCATCTATGAGCTAAAGGATCTGAAACGTGTTTAGTCTCACTTCTAAAGATCATTCAAAACCTTTTAAATTTATTTCGTTACAGGTACTCTCGAACTGATAATACATGTAATATGCATGGCAGACCAAAGCAAAAGAAACGTTTCATATTCATGACCTAGCGACCGAGAAATTATTGAAAGTTTATTCCCAAGCATAAGCAAACAGGGATCTTATAATATAACTAGGTAAATACAGAACAAGGGGGAAAAAGATAGAAAGAGAGAAGGAAAGAAAAGAGGAGAGAAATAATCCATTAATAAAGACGGCTTAACAATATTTACACCTACCTTATGTGAATCTTCAGGATCAGTTTGATTTACCCAGAACGTTATGTACAGGTCAAACGTTGTGGCAGTAACCATGACGACCAGGAACAAAGAGATGATAACACTGGGAAAATGAGAGAAAATATGTTCTTGAGACTCTTAAAATCATTGGTTGTTTACGTAAATAATACACGATAATCAACTCAACACATCAAATTAATTTATATACAGTGACGTCACGCTAATTTCAGACGGAGGACGACCTCTAGTGAACCGAGCACCAGGATAGAACCAAAGACAAACCACAAACAAGATCGAAGGTTTCCAAACGTTCGAATGATCATATCAGAATTTGAATCCACATCTACACTTTACTTTTAAGTTAGTGACAATAACCACTCAGCCACGGTGGCCCCACCTTACCATTCATACAGTTCCGAATATGAAATTACTGAATGATGTATCGTTATTATATCTGATTATGGAACAGGCAGTATTTACTTTAGATGTGATATTGATTCTATATTGAAGAAAAATCTGTTCACAATGCTGATTGCTTTTGTGTCATATCAAACACATTTTATTTACACAAGACGTCAAACATGCATCTACATTACACATCATATTGTAAAACGCGTCATGTATACATGCATGGCGTCATACTTGCAAACTTCACGTGTCATATATATATATATATATATATATATATATACGACGTCACAAATCTATGACAAATTATATATTACACGCAATGCTTCCATAACACGTCATATTTACTTCACGTAATACGTCATATATATGAGTCAGGCGTCATACTTACATAACAAAGATAGCCTTTCCGTCATATTCAAGCTCTTCATCACAGATGGCGTAGAACGGCGGCAGGGCGGACGTATTTAGCGGAATTAGACTCAGGACTGTCAAAACAAGATGTCAAAGTAAGAAACGGTACCCATGTATTCATATGTTACTCCATTCGCTCACCCATAAAAACATTTGTCACTCTTCCATACTTATACATACGGGTACATACAAAACAGACAAGTAAATGCACAGCTCTTATATTTCGTTCGTTGAAAGCCAAAATAATTCATCAGTCTTATTTCTATTTATTTAAATGAATCCTTTTGGCTTTCAATGGATGCTATTTAAATATTTTTGTGTTTGTTTGTTGGGTTTAACGTCCCACCGACAGTATTTCAGTCATTTGGAAACGATGTCTACTTGAGACGGATGCTATTTAAGAACAAAAGATTATATTACAAATATAAAGCATTACTATAAAAATCTCATTCAATACCAATCCACACTTAAATTTACCTGTTACCACCTCATACACCATTAAACGTGGGACTTATATCATATATATTTCTTCAACAACATAAGACACATAACATGCAAAACACACCTTCGTATAATCTCAATCAAATCAGCTCACTCACAAAAACACACATATTTATCGCTTCTCAGCACGCTCAACACATAACAATCACACACATACATGAATATTTTCCCTGATGAAGAAAAAAAAATCGACTGTACTTCAGGGAAATCATAGAAACTAATGGATTTTTTCTTAAGAAGCTTTATGAATACGGCCCTTGGATATTTTTTTTAATTTAAATGCACGTAACTTACGTGTGTTGGAGAGCGCGGCAGCGTCAGCCGCGCTGCACGTGTCCGGAACACACAAGCCGATAGACAGCGCCGCCCCACCCGGTTGGAGGAGGGTCTGGCTCTGAAAATGGCAGACAACCACTTAATTGTTATTTATGAGGGAATTTTTTGTTTGATGTTAAATTGAGGTTACAGTACATGATTCATAAATTATGTATGATTCATAAAACCAATGAAAATCAGGTTATATAAACCTTACATATAATTCTCCACCTATCAATAAAATGTCTGATTCGAAAAACCTCAAATGAATGTTGTTTTTTTTTCAAGAATAACAGAGAAATGTTGTCAAAAATATTGAAAGGGTATTAACAACAACAACAACAACAACAATAATAATAATATGAGATCGAGGCAAAGTCAGCTGAGAACCAAGGAATTTCAAGTACGATGCCTGCCAGAATCAAACACCCAGCCAGGCTTACAAAGCTGTGATAAACGATCATCTACACACCTGGCCACCTAACGACAGGAAAGCCCGACAATACTTTCCCTTGAAAGTTTGGTCCTGTGCCTCCCCCGCCAGACACTCGTCATATGATCCGAACCATGCCAAGTTAAAGTCAAGGAGACCGCTAGGGGGCTTGCCCATGGCATCAACAACTGCAAAATGAAATATGTGGACAAACACTGACAGTATGAAATGTCAAAAAGTTATGTCAATATTGAATGTGTGTAAACTGGGAAAGTTATGTCAATATCGCTTGTGTATACACTGGGAAAGTTATGTCAATATCGCTTGTGTGAACACTAGAAAGTTATGTCAATAACGATTGTAAACTGGGAAAGTTGTGTCAATATTGATTGTGTGTACACTGGAAAAGTTATGTCAATATTGATTGTGTGTACACTGGGAAAGTTATGTCAATATCGCTTGTGTATACACTGGGAAAGATATTTCAATATCGCTTGCGTGAACACCAGGGAAAGTTATGTCAATATTGATTGTGTGTACACTGGAAAAGTTATGTCAGTATTGATTGTGTGTACAATGGGAAAGTTATGTCAATAACGATTGTTTGTATACTGGATAAGTTATGTCAATATTGATTGTGTGTACACTGGGAAAGTTATGTCAATATTGATTGTGTGTACACTGGGAAAGTTATGTCAATATTGATTGTGTGTAAACTGGAAAGTTATGTCAATATTGATGTGTGTACACTGGGAAAGTTATGTCAATATTGATTGTGTGTACACTGGGAAAGTTATGTCAATATTGATTGTGTGTTAACTGGGAAAGCTATGTCAATATTGATTGTGTGTACACTGGGAAAGTTATGTCAATATTGATTGTGTGTTACTGGGAAAGTTATGTCAATATTGATTGTGTGTACACTGGGAAAGTTATGTCAATATTGATTGTTGTACACTGGGAAAGTTATGTCAATATTGATTGTGTGTTACTGGGAAAGTTATGTCAATATTGATTGTGTGTACACTGGGAAAGTTATGTCAATATTGATTGTGTGTTTACTGGGAAAGTTATGTCAATATTGATTGTGTGTTTACTGGGAAAGTTATGTCAATATTGATTGTGTGTTTACTGGGAAAGTTATGTCAATATTGATTGTGTGTACACTGGGAAAGTTATGTCAATATTGATTGTGTGTACACTGGGAAAGTTATGTCAATATTGATTGTGTGTTTACTGGGAAAGTTATGTCAATATTGATTGTGTGTACACTGGAAAAGTTATGTCAATATTGATTGTATGTACACTGGAAAAGTTATGTCAATATTGATTGTGTGTATATTGGGAAAGTTATGTCAATATTGATTGTGTGTACACTGGGAAAGTTATGTCAATATTGATTGTGTGTACACTGGGAAAGTTATGTCATTAACGATTGTGTGTAAACTGGGAAAGTTATGTCAATATTGATTGTGTGTACACTGGGAAAGTTATGTCAATATTGATTGTGTGACACTGGGAAAGTTATGTCAATATTGATTGTGTGTACACTGGGAAAGTTATGTCAATATTGATTGTGTGAACACTGGGAAAGTTATGTCAATATTGATTGTGTGTACACTGGGAAAGTTATGTCAATATTGATTGTGTGTACACTAGGAAATATGTTCAATATTGATGTATGTACACTGTGAAAGTATGTCAATATTGATTGTGTGTACACTGGGAAAGTTATGTCAATATTGATTGTGTGTACACTGGGAAAGTTATGTCAATATTGATTGTGTGTACACTGGGAAAGTTATGTCAATATTGATTGTGTGTACACAAGATAAACTTCGTTAATATAAACTGTATGTACAATGTGTAAGCTATGTCAATGTCGATTGTATGCACTGTTATGAGAATTAACTTTCAATTAAGATTCTGAACCTTGTCTTTCATGTCCACGAGTAAAATAATTATGACAACTCATACTTGATCATTGATTGTCCAAGTGCTAAACCATAATGAGCCCTTTGAGTTGTCGACCAATGCCTCTTTTTGTGATTTACTGTCTATCAACTTTACTGATGTTAATTTGAGTCACGTTTAAGCAAAGACTGATGGAACAGAGATAGGAAACTAATATTAAAGCCAGTGAAAAAAAAAAGTATTTATGCACACAGTAGACCATTGAATTTTTAAAAAATGTAAGCATATTATAAAATAAACATATCTCTTATGTAAGGCATTTATCTTCAGTTTTGTTTTGTTTTTTTTGTTGTTTTTTTAATTTTCTAAATCATGATTCATCAAGTGCAGAAGTCCTTTTGATGCAGATACTTTTCCATTTTAGATAAAAAAAAATTTTATATCTTATCTTAATAAATAAGTAATTTTTAATGGTAACGCAATGTTCTATTGTCAGATATAATTCTCTTACACACATTTTTAACTGAGTAGGAGATACTTGAAAATGTGACTTTGCGGGAATTGGGTAATATTCTGCGCGCTTTTCTGAGATTTAGACTAGTTGCAAATCCATGTTAGATAGGGCATTGTTGTAAGCGACTATCTATCGCAAAGAAACCAGATTCGAATCCCACCAACCCTACTTAGCCCTTAGTAACATTTAAATACATACTGTGAACCTCATCATTCTTATTTCTCTAATATGAAAATTCAAAATAATTAATTTCTTAACACATATTTTAGTTACTCAGGTATTAATTTATATCGACTTAGTCGTGTAATTGAATATCTAATAAAACACGAATAGTAACGTCATGCATCATATCTAATTTAAAAATGTAAGAATAACTAAGCTTAGAATCATTTGTCTAATTTGTGCCAGAATGAGGCTCAGAACTAAGCTCGTTTTTTAAGTCAAAGACAACCAACCGATGGCTTGGTAACTTAAGTATGAAGTGCTGTAAACCAGTAAACGGTTTTTGAATGATAAATACAGTCACTCAGTTCCAAATGAAATTACACATACAATCAGTGAAAATGTGCACTTTTTATATTTTATTTTTAAGTTTTCAATATTTAGCAAACATATCAGTTTTCGCACACTATATCACATGTGTATTTTTCATCGATCTAGCCCAAATTCTACCAAGTGGCATGGAGTGATTTTGGGCTAGATCAATATCAAATACACACGAGATCAAGTGTGCGAAAATTGAAACTGATATGTTTACTAAATATTGAACTATTTTGAATTAAACAGTGCAGACTTTCTTTTGGAACCGAGTGTAAATGTCATTAAATTGATTATTTGTAAATTAGTTTACAGGTAATGATATGACACTAAAATATGTTTTATAAATCACAATGTTTCGAACCTGTAAAGAAACGTACTAAATCAGCATTTTATAATTGTGTATCTTGTACTTTTAAAACGGTGATGAAATAAGCTATCTGGGCATCATGTGATGAATAAGTTAAGGGGCGATAATCAGACAGTGTACTAAATCTATTGTATAAGTCATGAAATGTGATACGAGTTGTCCTCAGTAACAGGTGCGTTATTTAAACATTGTTCGATGTCCTTTATCTGGTCATTCATTATACTCAGTTGTCCAGGTCGAAATCATTCCAGTTTATCTCTGAATTATGTACTCTAGTTAAACTACCACAAACCCACTAGAGAGCAATATTATCACTTGAGCTAAAAATAGCATGTGAGACTAGTGTTCTGTATGTCAGAAGTTTTGTGTTGGGTCATATATCTCTCTCAGCAGGATGTTTTTATCAACCATGAGGGTAATATATTCAAGTGAAATACAGAAAGATTATAGATACATTAAGTCTGTAATACTTGATAGTTATCCCCTAGTCTGATGTTGTTTTAGTGTTTACAGTATTTTAATCATGTAGCAACGTCAAGCAAATTACACTCATTGAAACCTGGGTATAACCGCCGACCTACCGCAAGCAAGCTTGATGAAAAATCGGAGTGATCAAAAGGAGACCCGAACCCACAGCTGTGAGGGTTCTAAGAAAGACAGCGACTATAACCGCTCGGTCACGGAGGCCCCCGCTCCCCCTTGACTCTTTACTAATGTCATTCTCGTGTGCATGTACGTATATTATTGGATTTAACTCCTGTAAGCTTGAGACACGAAC
>JAIFHC010000730.1:0-50000 GCA_021229015.1 Solen grandis | reverse complement strand
TTGAATTAATATAAATTCCCTTTGTGGTTCAGGCGCGGAGACGGTTACAATGCTCATTGTCTAGTTTACAAAATTAGGCACCTACCACATAGTTAACAAATTTGAGGCTTAATATATAGTTAACAAATTTGGCACTCAGGTTATATGAAGAAAAGGTTTTCTTGAGAAAACGAACTGATTCGCCTTTTTATCAATATTCGCTGAATCAGTAAAATATGATATTAAATTAACCGGTAAGACAATGCCAATATACATGTTTTGTTTCAGCATTTGTAGTTCCTATAGACAATGCCAATACATGTATTGTTTAAGCAGTTATAATTTCCCATGAAATATTGGCGATTACATTTGTATTTATGCTTTTTCTTCGGATTCACTAAATATATTTTTCCCGATGCAAGTATTTACTGTGAGTTAGTTGTCTCATTTTGATGGGTGATTTTTATTTACACTGTTCGTATCAGAGAAGTACCTTCAGGAAGTGCAAGGCTGGGGCCCCTTGAAACCTGGTTAAAGCACCCCAGTCGGTCACTTTCGCCGACTGACTTTTCCAAGGCGGTAACTGTTGGTATTTACCTGTTATATGTAAAGTCCTGGCTCTGAGTTTTTCTTCTTCTTCGTCTTCTTTTCCTTTTGTCCATTAACATGCACGTTCTAGTGTTACAATATATGTGGAATTTCTAAATGGACCTTTTTGTCCTTCCTTTAAACATCGTCGAATACCCACGACCGATCGACAGATCTTCCATAGGCCGCATGCTGTCATGTAACGGAATAGGTCAGCTGGGGGTATTTGGTGATGTCTTTAAATAATCATGCATCAAATTACACCTTGCAAATAGCACATAAACTTACTAGGATATAACGGTGCAAGACTTGTTCATGATCTCATTTTAAGGGCTTTGCAGTCGCAGTCTTAGCATGTCAAAAACCATTGTGGATGCTGGCGGTGTCCGCTCCAAGACACGCCAGTGTTTCTTTCCCTGTTCAACGCGCACTTATTATCGTCGAATTATTACAGTAGATCAGTGATACAGTGGGAACGAGACTGTCATAACGAAATACAGCCAAAGTTCCGGTATGAGCACAATCCACGAAAGTAAATATGCAATTCTGTTATCTCGGTTTTTAAAGAACCGCAAGTATCCGAAAAAAAATTATCTTTTCTTTCTTTCGTTTTTTTTTTGTTTTTTTGTTTTTTGGACGAACAAACTTAATTCTCCTATATTTTAAGTGTACATACCTATATCAAATGTGGTGTAGTAAGCGATCGAAAAGGCGAATTATACACGCTTTAAGTTGTTGATAATCCAATATTGCAAACAGCTTCCAAATTTGCAATACAGATAGTAGCTTAAAGTAAAGAATATTTTCAGTGCTGGTAAGTTTAATACACGTTTCATTATGACTATACAGACACTTTTCGAATTTGAAAAATCAAAAGCTTAAATGACTGAACTAATGTCAGTGTGATATAAACTGAACTTAAGATACTTCGTACGTTCAAAATCATTTTATTTGACTCCCGAGTTTAACGCATTTCGATGTCTATGAAAAGCGACATGCACATCGGAGAACTACATTAACTGTAGTCAATGGTCCATTTTATGTCATAAATTCGCCGATATCTGATGCATTAATAACAATTTGATATGTTAAAGTAACACAGACTGTTAGCAGTAAGCTCTACAATCCGCGCCGCTCAATGTAGTCTGAAAAACTGAATGGGTATAGCGTGAACAGAACAACAGTGACACCTATGTGATCGACCAATAGAAACAGCCTCTGATATTTGAGCACTCAGTTCTGTTTACAAATTGCAGTGTAGCCGCACTTGTATGACCTTATTTCAACGTTCGCTATTGGCGAATCGGCCCACGAGCTCTTGTCAGAATGAGGCAGTACTATTTAACTAGTTAGTATTGTACTACAAGTTTAGTTAGCGAGTGTTTCAGCTTGTGACGACAGCGTAGGATAAGGGAATTCGCGTTCCGTATCAACTACCTGAATGACTTGCAAAAGTTTTGTCTATGAATGCAGAAACCGGGATGAACTGAAGGATATAAGATTCAGTGTTTTTTATGAATTTCTGCAACGGATATAATTATCAATGAAATTTAAAACAACAAGGGAAAATTTCTGATTTCCATTTGCACTGGACATGCTTTTTTAAATTCTTTGCAATTTGCACAGAAGACATTTCTTAAACTCTACATATCGGTTGATAAAAGCATAAACATCAAAATGAGCGTTGTTACAGAGGGTTTGCTTCGGAGGGCCGTGTCACGAGCCGCATCCCTCGCAAGACAAAACACACGTTGCTTGTTTACTGACCAGCGTCATGCACGGGCCGCCGAGGCTAATATTATATCAGAAGTGTCCAACAGAGAAGACCTTAATAGACAACCAGTCACAGATAAAACTATTATGGACTTACCGGGGCCAGATGGCTACCCCGTTATTGGAACAGTTCCGGAATATTTTCGCAAAGAAAACCGTGGTCAAATGCACGAAGTCCAGGTGAGTTAATTTATTTTATCTTCTTTTTCATTTATTTAATGCCAAATAAAGTATGTTATGTTATGTTATTTACACGTATACAATTCACCCAGTCATCCATTATCAATATGTTGATATCGTCATCTTATAATTAGAAATAGTAATTGGTACATTATGTAAAATAAAAATACTTCCAATTATCAGTAATTGTTTGACTGCGTTAACAGTACAATTAAAATAAGTATAAGCTTGTTATATTGTCATTGAACCGGAAAAGTTAAGAACATCGACAACTTAATGCTTTTAGCTATCTTTGCCTTTGAATGTAATACCCTGTTTGACGTTTGCAAACAATTATGTTTTTGTAAACGAAATGATGCACTATAGATAAATTGAATAAGTGTCAAACGCGTGCTTTGCCTGTTCTAAATTGGTTCGTTAAATCCACAGTAGGTTAATAACGGATGCAATTCTTGTGTATACGTTTTTTTTTCTCGCTCTCATAAATGAATAAATAAATATAAATACGATCATTTAACACAGGCAGAAGTCTCACTGGCTAGGGACAGCGTTGTAATAAGTTATCGTCACTTCTTTTCAATTTTCAACCGGAGCCACTGCGGCTGGCACATCGAGCTATTCGCTTTTAAGACGGGGAGTTTCATCATGTATAACAATGCACTCTCGCATACTGACACTACACACACTGAGGACTAGAGCACTCAATGTAACAAGATTCTTAAACCGTTTAAATTGGCGGTAACATTGTTATAAGATAGGTACGGAGATTCTTTAGCCAAGTCATGGCACAAAAAAGACATTGATAGCTCAGTGACAGATAACAAAAGCGGAATATATGACTCCTTCCATCACACCTGGGGAATAGTTTAAAAATGTATAAAATTTAGTTAACGAGATTCGAGACAGATGTGTCAAGGTTGAGGGAAATTATACAGAGAGAAATAGCACATTCTCTATTTAATTGGAACCGATATTTACCGCTGTTAAAAGAAGCGTTTGTTAGACGCGGAGTCTAAGTGAGAGAGTCGTTAGACGGTCTTGAAGTACGAGTCCTGGAACCGACATATCGCTATTTTTCTCACAACTTGTTAGGCATGATGATATATGGATAATGTCTATTATTTGGACAAACTTAATTATATCGAGTATCTGTTAGAAGAAAATCAAGCTATATTTGATGTTCGGATAAAATATTCGATTCCTGTAGTATTCGGAAATATTACACAAAAGAATGAAATGAAAACGAAACGATACAAGTTTTGTAGTTAACACAAAATTTGCGGTATAAACGTTTTTGTAACACATGTTCAACCGCCAATAAAGCCGATTATAAAGTGTCTTCTTTTTTTTTTTTTTTTTTTTTAAAGATCGGGAGTCACTCGCTCTCCAGTTTGTGAAACAAGCAGTAAAGAAGGGGCTAAATTATTTCGATTTTTTTTGTTCACTGCATTCAATTAAGCTTAATATCTCAAATTGGTTTTAAGTATTTGCTTTTTCCCCAGTGTAAATATTTGACTCTCTTGCAAGACTTCAATGTATTGTAAAGCGGCGGATCATCAATTGATAAATGTAGGTCATTTAGCAATTATTGAGAACGCATGTAATAAAGTAACAGTTGAACAGGGATGCGAACTTTTCTGGCACATAGAAATGAATCAAGTATAATCTTCATGCATTAATTACCATATTAATAATAATAATAAGATACATTTCTAACTACTTTTTCTGTCATCTTTATGTTAAAATGTTTGCTTATACACGATCCTGAAACCTTCTTCCATATCTCAATAAAGCCTCATTTATTGAATTAACGGAAAATCATTAGGTGAATTAAAGATGCAATGCGATAGGGCATGCATTTAATTAACATTTGCACTGAGTTTAACTTATTCTTGTGTTCTCTCGTGCAGCCTTTCAATCAATCAGAGAAGCTCAGCCTCTAACTTTAACATGTCGTGATTTTTTGTGTTCTGGAAATATCGCGTGTTGCGAAAGGTTCAAGACGAAGAGAAACATGCAGCACAACTAGGTTTGGTCCAAAATAAGTCTGTTGAAGATAAGGCTAGTTATTCGGGTCGTTATCTTTCCCTTCACCAAAACATTTCCACAACAGCGCCGTGATCCAGAACGTTTGTTTCTCAAGTCGGCTGAATGCGATGCCATTCTTCCCTCTCTGTATTTTAAGTATGTGTGGTGTTGGCAGGCAACCAGGACATATAACATTTCGCCAAAGTTCAGAGGAATCCGAATACATAAAATGATTGAGAACTCTGTTGGATTTTTTTCGGACGGGGGTATTTTTGTAGGTTAAAGCCAACATTTCAAACATGAGCATAAATCATATAATATTTGCCATCCATTAACGCACTTCAAATATATACGTTTTACAAAATACAAACATTTGTTACTCTCTTATTCGTATTCAGAATAAGTTCTGCACTGAATTTTGCTATATATAGAGGGAATATATTACATTTTTCATTGATTCAGAATTTCTCGTACAGTTGTATTTTTGTTTTGAGCTAAAATAAAATCCATATGATGAATTACTAATTTTTGGTGTAAGATAAATTTTTTTAACCACATAACATTGCAATATTTTTTTTTTTTTTGGGGGGGGGGGGGGGGGTGTAACTTTTTGCACTACTCAACGACACATATTTTCTGAAGTATCATGTAATGATTATTTGTTGTTTGTGCAAAGCAGCTCTTTTTTGCACCAAAGAATTTATTTACCGCTGGCTTGAAAACACGGGAAGTTGCTATCATCCAAGTTGCTTCAAACTCCAGGCACGGTCTGACAGATTGTAAAGTGTAAATGTATTTCGCACTATAAATTCCCTTGCACGACGCCTCAGCCAGCTTGGTGCATGCAGTCCCAACTTACGTGAACGCGATCCAATTATGAACCCTATTGACAGGAAACCCGGCACATCCCCGCTCCCCACGGGACCCATCGCCCCCGCTGTCAATGTCTTTTCAACCAAGGATTACGAAATCGGCTGTATAAACTTCATCAAATGCTGATTCATTGACAAGAGCGAGATATTTTGTTCCTTATTACAAATAGTCATTTTAACGCGACACACTTTAGAACTCGAATGTAAAGACTCAAATCATCATATTACAGGATGTTTTAAAGCCTGCTATAAATCACAAATGTTGAACTTTTTAAAAGCGGTTTTAAATACGTGTCCCGTGTTGCAGTATGCTATTACATAAAAATGGTACACAACCGACATGGATTTTTTTCTTGCCAAAAAAAGGGAAAATAAACGTATGTATGAAATACTCAACACAATTAAGCAAGACGAGTGTACTAAAAACGCACGATTGTAACGTGTCATGTCAACATACATCTGACGATAAATACTGTGTTAAATTTGGCATGCTTGCCTACACTTCAAATAGCCATCCCTGTACACGAACAGGCCTCAAGAAAATCCTGTCGTTGTTAATGCTGTCAAGCGAATACATCGCTTTGATACGCAATTTGACAAAAAAACATATAACATTTTACGATCCCTTCCGATGTACCGAGCGCAAAGGTCACGTATATGATTGAAGTTCGCTGTCCTCTTTTTGACTCTCTATCATTGCACCCCCCCCCCCCCCCCAAAAAAAAATGAAGCATCCTGAAGAACAAACATTGCTAATAAAAATCATGTATTATATTTCTACTATCTAACTCTGATAAAGTATTTCTTTCTGGGTTTATTCTTCTATTATTTTTTTTTTGCTATGTCAGTACTATAGATAAAAAATTCGGATGAATTGGCAACAGTCTGAAGAGTACAATGATATTTTTTCTAAAACATCTTATTTTACATATTCAACATTCTTGTAAAGTCATACTCCTAAATGCCATTTTAAATGTATACCTCCGCGATGTTATCTTGGACCCCTAGGTAAGGTTTTCATGGAGTACCCTTTCCACCGAAGATAAGCAAAACGATAGAGTGTGTCATTGTGCGCCTGACTCTTGATATCCAGTTTATCAGCTGAAATGTAAGCACGCTCAACAATAGCTGAGTGCACCGGTCGCCGATCATTTCAGTACACTGGAATGAATAATTTTTTACAATAGTTCTTCCATTCATATATTCAAAATCTTACCAACACGAAGCCCACCTTTAGTTCAAGTCACAGGCGCAGATAGAGCGCACGCCTGACTAATTATTGTGAATGGAATTTGGACATACGAAAATATACACACAATAACCTTGCCAGACTTAGTGCTTGCTTCTACTGTCATTCTTACGACGGTGTATATGGCCGATCGCCAATATGTTCAATATCTCTGTTGATAGCAGGGGTTATTTTACCGAGCCGCGCGGCATCCACTGCCGATAACTTAGGCGTATAGTGTTACTCTAATGAAGAGCCCAGATTGGAACTATCAGCAGCTCGCGCGGTAATCGCTATTTTTTTCTCTGTATAACTGACGATATTGCGTGTGTGAAAACAATAATGAAGCATACGTTGTGTTTCGTATGATTTCCGCAGGTTTCTAAGTGCAAAAGAGAAATTATTGAATTTTAGGAGTATTATAAATGACTGTTCAACAAAATGCATCGAAATCTGCATGCATTAAATCTCCGACGTTTCATATTCTCTATATTTAAGAGTACAATAAGAGAGCTGTCCGTACTAGGCAATGGTTCATTCATGCAATGCTGTGTATGATAAACCCAAATGATTCCGTTTTATATCTGAATAACACGTAAATCTAGAAGTCCGCCAATCTTTATCTTTCGACCTTTCATGGGCGGTTGTAGCGATAAAAGAGTCATAAGTGCATGTTACATTCTAGTACGAGGTTACAGCGTACAGGAACGTGGTTCTTATTTCTCCCGACGAACTGTCTATTAGTATTACACACGCCTCAAGTCTTACAGCTTATTAGCAGGTCTTCGGGTCACAGACCCTGCCACGTGTACTTTGTTGGAATTTGCAATTCAACAGTTTAAACAAAATACAGCAAGGCTTCCCTGGTGAATAAAAGTGATTATTACCTTGTTATTGAAACGGCCTTTGTTGAATTAAAAGAAGGTAACGATTTAATTTCTAACTGCATTTTTCTTGCTGTTACAGCGGCGGTTTCATGCCAAGTATGGACCGATATTCAAAGAAAAGCTTGGACCTGTGACAAACGTCTCCATTGCGGACTCAAAATTAATCGAGGACATTTTTCGAAGCGAAGGAAAGTTTCCCAAACGACCGCCATATGAAGCATGGTTGTTGTACAAAGAAATGAGGAAAAGGAGTCAGGGAATTGTTTCAGCGTAAGTATTCCAAGCCGAAAACGATGAAGGTTTTTACATTTTTGTCCAAAAAAAAAAATGAATATGAAAGTAATGCTTATATTTTCTTTTACCTATTTTTCTTCGTCTAAAAAAAGCAGAGCATTGATTTATTCTTATTAGAGAGTGAAAATAAAAATTAAACATATTCGGAAAATAATATTTTCACCCTTTTCATTATCAGCATCTGAGGATCTTCAATGTTCCTCAATATTTTAACAGAATTTTATAAGTTTCTTCATCACCAAGAGACAACTTAACAAGGTCAAATGGGTGTATTAATTATATATGAAATGGGATATCTTTTCGTTCTTTTTATTAGGTTCTATGAATATTTTTTCTCCTAGATCAAAGTCAATAATTTATAAACCGCCCAGTATGCGTGACTTTCAGGTGATTGTAATTCTATAAACTTTACAAAAATAATATCAAAGAAATATTGCAATACAAACAACTCGGAGGCATCCAAGGAACAATTTGCTTTTTGAGTTTCGTACAATATGAAACAAATGCACATAAGACATCAGTGTTATTTCCAATGTCGCTATATTATGTTTTCATTTTGTGTTTAGGTATGGAGAGGAATGGCACAAGATCCGAACCCTGCTCAATAAGCGGTTGTTAAAACAAAAGCAAGCACACCAGCACGTTAGAGAACTCAGCAGCATTTCGGAAGAACTCGTGAATAAATTGAGGTCCGTGAGAGATCAAAATGAGAAAGACAATACCATACCAGATATCTTGAACGTCTTATACGCGTGGGCCATCGAAAGTATGTGTAATTACTTTAAGTATTATGTTGAACTCATTTGTTTTGATGTTACTTGAGAGACTAACAATCATAACCAAGACACACTCTATGGTCCCTGGGCTGAAATTCAAGTCCTTAGTTATAGGACTGAACCATGGCGCCATCCGTTTACTTCTTGATATAGCATGCAGCGATTATTCCATTCAGAAAAATAGTCCTCTGAAATATCTAACGCTGCTTAATCTAGAAGTCCCTGTTCCTCGTTTTAAACAATAAATTCAATAAAGAAAAAATACAGACGATATTTATAGGATTGGAAAATGTTGGGGTAGATGATGAATTGGCTCCAAAGGGCCAGAGAATGTTAGGCGAGGTCGAATTTAGACCTTGAGTGATATATAATGAATGAAATATTCCTAATTTATTGATGAATGACTAGAATTCTGCTCTTCAATACAGAGTAAACTTGGTAATGCTATTACAAGTGAAAAGCTGGTACTTGGCAGTTGAGAAGTTGCTACTTGTCGGGATTGACGTGTTTATTTAAATAGGGGTTTGACGGCGTAAACAGCTGGCTTATCAGTAACAAGATATATTGTATAAGTGTGCAAATATGAACTGTGATGCCATGCAGGATATAGCATACGCGCAAGTTAAGTTTGAATTTAAGAATTTTTTGTAGTGGCATATCGCATTCATCAGCAAGAAAGGATGTGCCAGTAACAATGGCATATCGGGCCCTAATTGTCCAATGGATGCCATAAATGCGTCTAAATATGCCACCCAGGGCACCAAATGATGCCTCAAATGTTATCCATGAAGAGATATGTGTATAGTACTTGATATATATGCTAATCGAGCTGAGTTGAAGGTCACTATCATAGTCAGTTCACTGGTAGGGGGACGGTCAGTCACCTTGAATTGATATCTTATTGATAACATTACCTGTATATTGTTAAGTGTTAGTTTGTAAACAGACCTTGAAGCAGTGTTCATATATATATATCAAATAATAACCATATGCCGAATATCCGATGCGTTTATTTTGAACACTTACTCTTCTAATGTATTAATGTCGGCCCTGTACTGATCATCCATTGGGGGTTTCTTTACTATGTTCTGACCATCTTATGTGTTTGTTTTGACTATGTTCCCATAGTGATCAGCCATGTGCTTATCTCGATTCTTTTCTGGTCATCCAGTGTATTTATTTTTATTCTTTACTGTTTATGTTTTTTTATTGATGACTAACTGATTTTTCTTGTTGTTACAGGCATTGGTCAAACAATCATCGACGTACGGTTCGGATGTCTGCGGAAAGATATGCCCAAAACTATGTATGACTATGTAAAGGCAATAGAAAAAATGTTCTTTACTAGTCACCAGCTCATGGTGTTTGCAAATGTTCACAAAAAGTTCAATACAAAAACGTGGAAAACACATGTAGAATCCTGGGACAAGATTTTGGAAGTCTGTAAGTACAGTGATATTTGTTTCAGATTATCATAGTTACAAGTCATGTATGTATTTTAATTCGTGTAATTCAAGAAATTGGGGTCATCTTTATGACTACACATGTCAGATTGAATGACAGAATC
Organism: Solen grandis; assembly: GCA_021229015.1. Classification (NCBI taxonomy): domain Eukaryota; kingdom Metazoa; phylum Mollusca; class Bivalvia; order Adapedonta; family Solenidae; genus Solen; species Solen grandis. Next base: position 39,828 of record JAIFHC010000730.1, on the reverse strand, counting down.
ACGAGAAACCTGCAAAGAGTACTACTTTCTCTACGTATACAAGGACATTTATGATTGATTAAAAAAACAACACCGCACGTCCCTGCCGACTTGAAAGCTTAAAGCAGCTCCTTCACAGATGATCGGTAGAAATAAAAAAAATCTACTCTCCCTCGTTAAAGTTGGTGAAGTTTTTGTTTCCTGACAAATAAACTCAGTAAGTGTAAGAGATAAACTCATTTTGGAAACCAATATTTCCATCTTGTACTTATCTCTTTTGACGGTTCTTTGGCAGTAGCAGTGCCTTGGCCTTGGAAGAACTTGAAAAAGTAGACCAAGCTTGCAACCTTCCGGCCCTAGGTCAGTTAACATTACCTTTTGGTCATGGCGCCCAAAATAAACGTTTTTAGCATAACATTTATAACCCGTTGCTGTTTATATGTTAATTGTAAGCACGGTATAATTTACGCCATCTTTGTTTCAGCAAAGGATATTCTCGATGCTAAGAGAGCAGAAATAGAAGAACGGATTCGTGGGTCAGAGGCGGAGATTGAAAATGCAACATTGTTGGAGATAATGCTCGCGAGTGATAATGTGACGTCAGAAGAGATTTACACAAATGTTACCGAACTCCTTCTGTCTGGCATAGATACGGTAATTATTGAATTATAGTTCTAATTTAGCTTCCCACTGCCGGGCAATGATAAGTGAATTCAGCTCCTTTAAGAATTTTGTCTACATACAATGTTCAAAAAAGAACCAATGTGCTCTTATAATTATCATTTACGGATTTCTTTTTTAAATAAACATTGTCTTTCATTACTTATCATATGCCAATTAAAGTAAAATGTTAAAATGTAGTCGTAACGAATTAATTTAAAAAAAAAGTTCATGAGAACAATAAGAAATCCAATTAGCTTTCAATGTACAAATGTGAATAAAAAAATATGAACATTAGTAATTCTAGATAGCTTCTATTCTTGCGGTACACTATGTTAGATTGATAATGGATAAGTAGAAACCACAGTCGGGACAGATCGAACAAGATCCCAAGCCGATATTGTCTGGTTCATGTGAAAGACAATTCTTGGTAGGTTATTGACTCAAATAGGACAACATCCTTGTTAATGGAAATCTAATTCGTATAATATTGTCCTACAACCAACGCACTCACTTTTTCTCGTTCAATCTCTCATCATGCAACAGATAAAAATATTAAGATACTCGTATGTTTATTATAGACATTGTTTTTTCGGCAGAAATAAGTCATAATTTCAAAATAATCAACAAGCACATAAACATTTTGATAAATAAAGACACTCTGAAGTTGATAAGAGTGAGCAAAATAATCACTGGAATTTAATTGACCTTAAGCAGTATTGTTTGAGTCATGAACCTGACACCTTTAAGTTGGGATCGCCCCGAATTTCAATCCAACCTAATGATAGATTCTGTTATTAAAATATCTCTAAATGTATACAATTTCATATAATATTCGCGTATGATATAGAAGGTGTATTGTGTCATTTCAGACGTCAAACACTGTAGCCGTGGCCGTGTACCTGATGGCAAAACATCCGCATGTCCAGAAACGCCTACAGGAAGAGGCAGACCGGCTGAAGCAGGACGGAAAGCCGACAGTTCAGCATCTTCAAAACATGCCCTACATTAAGGCATTTATTAAAGAGGTTCTTCGGATGTACCCAATTATTCCGACGAATGCTAGAGTGATGACGGAGGACACAAATATTAGCGGATATATCATACCGAAAAATGTAAGCTATTTCTTTATCAATCTTCATTGGACTTGATGGAACTAATTAGGCTCGTGCTTGCCAGATTTTGGCGTCTACTGTTACATTTGAGCGATATCTATCGATGTTCCCCTCTCGTGTTTGTAAACAAACCTGAGTTCTGTAAGGCTCTATCGTTGATGGATGAAATTAAGATGAAGAAAACATTATTAAATATTTACATCGGTTTTTCTGCGATTAGATAATTCTAAAAAAAAGCTGAACCATTAATGTTTATGTTAGTTAAGGTTTACCGGTTTTAGAATATTTGTCATTAACAAATTATTTTAATAAGTATAGCAAAAAAAACTACTGTTCCTATTTGAAGATGGGCCCATGTTTTATTTCGGGAGCAGGGGAAGATTAAAATGGTTAAGTGTTCTTGTTTTGTTTTTTCAGTTAATAATGGATTTTTTTTTTCATTTTTAAACATTTTGAATAAAAGGTTCTAAGTTCTATACTTTTAAATTATTGAAACCTAATTTTTGATATACATGTATTACATTGTGTTAAAAAAGACATTAAGTCATTTCTGATTTCATTTCTTAACAGACAATCATCATGCTCAATACCTTCACGATGTGCAGAGATTCGAAAGAGTTCAAAGATCCTGATGAATTTATCCCAGAACGATGGCTGCGCGGAGAGGTTAAAGAGTTCAGTCCATTCACGTCACTTCCTTTCGGTTTCGGCTCAAGAAGCTGTGTCGGCAGACGCTTGGCTGAGACCATGATCTACCTTACTGTAGCAAATGTAAGCATCTGGGTTAAAAATTCGCAATGGTTAATTGGAAATGCGAATTTTCTTTGGCAGAATATGATATTCGTTTCAGATTGATGACTTACACAAGATTACAATGTCACGAAATGCATTAAAGCTCTCGTAGAAGATAGCATGATATAAAACCATTTTCCATAGAGCACAGAAATTTAGAGAAATAAGTAAATGCATATGTACTTGGTAACCCTTTCCAGTTTTATCGTGAATACAAGCTTAAGATTTTATCAGTTGATGCTTTTTGTTTGAGTTGATTCAGCACTCAGTAACGTTTGATAATTTGATTTATATATAATTATATATTTATAGAAAAATGTTGGGGGCGTTTTAATTTGTTTTAATTTGTGGTGTCACCAGTTTTCTTTTCATTTTTTCAGATTGTCCAAAACTTCAATATAGTCCCAGTAGAAAATGCCGTTGAGTTGAAGCCATTTGTTCGGACAATTTTAACGCTTGGAGATAATCTACCAGTTCAGTTTTACGATCGGTAACTTTGGACATCTAATCGTTAGTGTGCAATTAACATATTGTGACAGTTTCTGTGGAAAGGTGCAATCACATGACATGGTCATGGCGTCACTTTATTGGAACATGGTGACAATGTCTGTTTCACATAAAGTGTTTGCGACTCAATGCATTTATATGTTTAGATTATTGATGTCCAGTTGGACCGGGAACAACATACGAGTATGTATTTCATAAATAATTAAATACGCTTCAAATTTTGAAGCGTTTAGATAAGAGAAGTACTGTTATTTGTAACTAATGGCTGAGAAATTTATGTATATATAAATTCGACTTAAACGTGTACATTTATGGTAAAGTATGTGAGATTAATTTGATAATGACTACATGATAGGTATTAACTACTGTTATTGTTCTTTTTCGTCATGATTTAACGTGTTAAAAGTTTTGTAAATATTTAAGTATATATGAGCTTATAATACTGGCACGTGTTGTGACCTAACTTCAGGACCAGTTGATTTTTATAAAGCAATCAACATAATATGTACTTTGAATGATTTTACGGAATCGTTCAAGGTTAGAAACAAACGTACATGGGTCATTTGCATGTGCGTTCTTAGCCATTTATCGAACATGAAAGTTGTGAAGCTTGCCGTTAGGAGCAAGAGCACACCAGATTTGTATTGAACAATCCGGTCGATTATCAAAAGGGTGTCGTGTAGATTCACCAGAAAGTTTTATTTGTATTTTAATGACGGGTATTTCATATAACTTATCTTCAGTCATATATTTTCATTTTAATGACTTATAAATACAATTTCTTTTCAGTATGATATTCAGTGAACTCACTGATCGCAGTATTTTTGTATAGACAATGACTTTGTTTTATTGTTGGTCTGCATTATTAAGTCACGTTATATGATTGTCCTTGTTTTGATTATTTTTTAACAATATATGTTGTACAAGCTTATAACTGTGTATTTACCTCACCAATTGACTACATAGACCACGGGTTGATTGTGCCTGTATCAAAAAGACTACACATTGTGGAATGTATTAATTATATCACTTAATATACGATAAAAAATACTTAAACGACAGAATATATATATATATTTTAAATTATGTATATATCACTTGAAAAATAATCATCATAAACACACTCACTCTTGCCTCTGAAGAGTGCAATAGTTATTTGGTTGTAACTTTAAAGACACACATAACGTCAATCTTACATGACGTCAGTTTTACATAACGTCAATTAATTTCAAAACAAATGACTTAAGTCGGAATCGAGCAAACTTTAATCGTCGTTGTTCAACGACGTTAACCGTCCGTACTGTATAAACAAAAATGCATTTGTTGTGGGCAAACTATAAGAAATGAAAGAAAAAAAAGGGGAGGGGGTCTCTTTTCTTAAAAAAGAAATAAATGAAAACGGAGTGAGTTAATTCTATGTTTATTTATTCATTTCATTTTTATTGTGCAAAATATGAATACTGGCAATTTAATGCACTTTGATAAAAATGCTGATTATCTTATAGTGTTGATGACGGCTTGCAGTATAAATTATTATTATTATTTTATATTAACCTTTGTCTTAAAAAATAGGTTATATTCAAAATATTATGTTATACCATGGGAATTAATCTCGTCGAAGTATACAATGCGGATGACATTAAATTTTCAAGGTATATAATAACTTACCCTTTTAAAGCTTATGTCGATTTTAAGTTATTTTTGTTTAATTGTCATTAAAACATATTAATAAACCAACTGTTTATTTGTATGAACATAATGCTATACAGTACATTGAAAAAGTATTAAAAGGTAACGCATATTTGTATCAAATATAAGTCAGCATAATATATACGTATCATGAAACGTCGACAAAAATGACTGAATATTCTACCATTTCATTCTTAACTACATGAAATTGTAAATATCACCATTGCTTCATTACTTCGTATTTTATTTCATTTTTATAATGTTGAACGAACGCAATATGTCCCGTATAAAATTACGAGTTCACTTTAAAGGAAGATAAGTGCATTTCGGTGAACAAATATCTCACAAAAAAAGTATATAAATTATGTAGAAGTGTTGTTCATTTTCGACTTCCAATAATGTTAATGAAAGTCTTAACGTCCTTGGTGGTATTGTCCAGGGATGGACATTAGTTGATGTATTATCCATGACGGTTCATTCTACGTAGAGATATATTGTTCATAGCTGTACGTTTCACCCGAGATCGTGTTGCCTGTGGCTACTTTGAAAGATAATAGCGAGAACTTGATACTCTTATAAACATGTTGTTTTGTGATATAATCCAAAAGGGAAAGGTGGCATGTCTTGCATAAAGACATGTTAATCAACTGGATACTTGGTTAACTAGTTAGAGACAAATAAGTGAGATATTGATATTTTGAGTAGGTTTTCGTTTTATCTAGAAGTCTACATTACCACGAATTGCGGGTAATATAAACAATACTTCGATGTGGCAACATGCTTTCTCGAAAATATCTAAGTGAAACTACACAATTTCGTTCATGATAGTAGAGTCATATGTAAGCGTGATATACCTCCATAGACCAATGTTTTTTTAAAATATGAAACAATAATGTTTACATATCCAGCTAGGTGGAAAAGACATTAAGAAGATGATAATTTCCGACTCAAAAGTTTGCCATCTAAATAGAAATGTACTGTGTGATACATGTTATGCACGTTGTGACATTTTATAAATAAGAATTTATGAATTATCACTGTATATTTTGATTAAAACAATACTGACTTTAGTTTCGTATAAATTTCAGTTACCAAATACTAATTGTAATGTCGCAAACATTTGTTTTAAAAAAAATTTTTTTGCATACTTATTTTTGTTACTATAATAAATAATACTTAGATTGATATTTTATCTTCCTGATACAGAATGTCGGTTCTAATCAACGTTTTTACAAATATAACAAAACCTTTCATGACTTAGGCATCCCTTAGATTAAATTTATGAAATTACTTTTGAGCAATACTTTGCAATTTGGTATGTAATGACTTGAAAGTACTTATTACAACCTAATTATTATATCACAATTATGGTAAAACAGTTATGATATAAAGGTAGCACGAAGACATGTATTTATTTGTGACATTTTAGTTTCAAAGAAAGTAGAGTTGTGCGTTTTTTGCGCATTATAATCGCTCCTTAAGTTGCTCTATTTTTTTTTTTTTTTTTTTGTAAACATGTATATACTATATGCAACAGTGTAAAGAAATTGGTAAGATATCAAGGTATAATTCTTTCGTATTTCGTTCGATGTTTATATTCTATATGTACCAGGAACTTCGAGTACATCGTCTACATTATAAGATGTGGGAGGATTGTCATCTATGAAATCATACTGATTGTGATACTGTTATTTTCACTAATAATACATACTAATTTTACTGTTCTTCAAATGAAATAAACAAAATTATAAACTTAGCACGCTAATTTTTATTTCTTCCAACGTCCCGTCGCAACGTTTTTAATGATACATGTAGCTTCACTTGTCAGAGATTTCATGTGTGTGTGTGTGTTTGTGTGTGTGTGTGTGATATAGAAGGTACAAGTTATTTTATGCTCATGTATACGCCATAAAATGATTTCTTATACACCTCATATAATTTAACATATAAGATGCAATCAATATAATTTCGCGGTCACTGCAACATGTTCAAATACTTGTGTGAAGTTAACCGAGTTATTTAGTTCTGTAAAATTCACTTTCGCTAACTTTCAAGCACAACTATAAGAAACGGAATGGTCGAAATCAAAAACGATATTCAAACAATTTAAATGCGGGGTTTGAAATTGATAATTAGCTCCGTAAGCAAATAAACACAGATAAGTGAAAATTTCACCATCTTGTTCTTGTGAAAATTAAACAGATCAAGCAGATATCCTAACACTAGGGTTGGTATAAATAGAGTTTATGTTGTATGGGATAAAGTTTATTCAGATTTTACAAACAACAGAAGGCCAAAGGTTTTATTATCTTGAGATATAACTTAATAGATTCTATCCGGCTTTAAAGTCACCCTGATTTTGTGGAAAATTTAATTTTGGTGACCCCCATTTTTTTCCCCCATAAATTTATTTCTAGAGCAATTTCCTATAATCATGAAAAGTTTCAGAAAATCATTATGGCTATTTTAATGTTCCTTCTTTGTCTATGTAGAACATTGTGCACGCATGCCTTTAAATATGTGAAAAAGTTACGACTAAATACCGCAGACGTCCTCGTGTACAGGTGCACGTGAAGAAGCTTCAACAATGAATTCAGTATTTATGACAGACTGGTTACCATAAATATCCGTGTTCAGCGACGCTTATCAACTTTGGGTGAATCGGGAGGTCGTAGGGTCGATACCCTAGCGTTCAGCATGTGAGGGTAGTTCCAGGCCTAGTTGGTCCGGTGTCATTACAATGTGGCTGGTTTGATGTCCTGTGACACAGTCGCAAAATTACTAAAATACTGTTGAAGGACAATAAACCCAGTATCAAAGACCTGGACCCAAAGATAAGCAACTCGGCGAACTATCATATATTCTCGCGCCAGAACGAGATTGGGGTTGGTGTATTCCGCGGAAAATCAAGTTCAGTGTTACTACACCGATCAATAGAACGATTCGCTACTTTTTTTGTCTAGTTGTGTAATGTTTAACTAAAATAAATTACTATGGCATTTTTATCCTACTGTAAAGTCCTTTTAACATGGTCCTGTTATTTCAATAATTAATCGTAATAAATATTTGATTACTTCATATATTGTCCGTGAATTCGGGGTCTTCCTTAGCTGTATTAGCTGGACGTCGCTATATGACTGAAATACTGTCGAAGCGACGGTAAACTCAAATAGTCAGTCAGTCGATATCTGACAGAACATGTAGACCGACTGTGTTAATACAAAAGGAATTTTTGTTATCACATTCTAAAAAGCAAACATTTTTATGCCCCCGCATCGATAGTTCGGGGCTTTGTTTTTGATCTGTGTGTGTGTTTGTTTGTCTGACGTCTGTTTGTCACAAAACTTTTAAAGTGACCATAATACGGAAGTCCTTCCACCTACAGCCTCCAAACTCACAGGTGCACGCACCTTGATCAGCTCTTCCCGCCAGGTGACCTTGACCTTCAAATGACCTAGACCCCCAGCTATTCATACTATATCCTCTAACCATTCACATTACATCCTCTCACCATTCACATTACATCCTCTCACCATTCACATTACATCCTCTCATTACAATTCACGTTACATCCTCTCACCATTCACATTACATCCTCTCATTACCATTCACATTACATCCTCTTACCATTCACGTTACACTCCAATACCATTCACATTTCATTCTCCCACTACTTACGTTTTATCCTCTCACCATTCACGTTACCTCCCACTACTCACGTTTTATTCTATCACCATTCACGTTACAGCCCATACCATTAACGTTTTATCCTCTCACCATTCACGTTACAGCCTCATACCATTCACGTTTTATCCTCTCACCATTCACGTTACAGCCCAATACCATTCACGTTTTATCCTCTCACCATTCACGTTACAGCCTGATACCATTCACGTTTTATCCTCTCACCATTTACGTTACAGCCTAATACCATTCATGTTTCTGTTTTCACTATTCACGTTTTATCCTCTCACCATTCACGTTACACCCTCTTACCATTCACGTTACAGCCCAATACCATTAACGTTTTATCCTCTCACCATTCACGTTACAGCCCAATACCATTCACGTTTTATCCTCTCACCATTCACGTTACAGCCTGATACCATTCACGTTTTATCCTCTCACCATTTACGTAACAGCCTAATACCATTCATGTTTCTGTTTTCACCATTCACGTTACATCCTCTCACCTTTCTCGTTACAGCCCCATACCATTCACGTTTCTTTCTCCCACTATTCACGTATTGTCCTCTTACCATTCACGTTACAGCCAGTACCATTCACGTTTTATCCACTCACCATTCACGTTACAGCCCCATGCCATTCACGTTTTATCCTCTCAATATTCACGTTACAGCCCCATGCCATTCACGTTACATCCTCTTACCATTCACGTTACAGCCAGTACCATTCACGTTTTATCCTCTCACCATTCACGTTACATCCTCTCACCATTCACGTTACATCCTCTCACCATTCACGTTACATCCTCTCACCATTCACGTTACATCCTCTCACCATTCACGTTACATCCTCTCACTATTCACGTTACATCCTCTCACCATTCACGTTACCTCCTCTTTTTATTTATTCGTTTGCTCTACACGGTACATAGTTCCCGTAAGATGTCATATAGGTTCTGATAAAACACTTTTTGTCAGCCATCTTTGGAGATTTAAGTTAATGCAGGCCAAAAGTTGAGAATACTTGCTGTTGATATTTTTCAGTCTATTTTACTGAAATTTATTTCAAACTGATCAGCTTTAATTAATCATTTTGAATATGAAAGCAATATTTTGATGAATTTTAAGATAAAACTTTTTAATCCAAAACGTTATCTGTTTATTTTGTTGAAAGATGAACCTATACTTTTTTTCTTTATTGGGTGTTTATTTTTGTGTGCTTATATATATATAAGAAATATTTTATCCCAAAATATGAATTTCAATGGCTTTTTAATGGTGTATACATTTTGATTTTTGGAGCAGAAATAATGAAATTATGAGAAAATGAAATTTCTGCTTCTATTTAATTTATATAAAACTCCTTTTAATTTACCTTTCAAGAGTAGGGATATTCATGATGTGGGAATTAAGTATTCTTTTCAAGCGTACAATTTTTAGGGACACGTGTAAATGACGTCCAGGATTTTAAATTTCGGGACCTGTACCTAAAAACCGGATAATCCGGTCCCATTGAATAATATGAACTTATGTTTGTTACATTTTTTCGGCAGCCATTTTACGCTTGTGTGAAACTAAGCTTGTATGTGCATATATCCTTGTATTAAAAATTATTAAATCAATACTTATATGAAATATCGTCATTATCAACGATATTTTGCATAGAAAAGCCTTCTGCCGATTCAGATAAATGGCATTAACCCTTAATTTTCACCAAGTATCTCATTATTATTAAGGTCAAGACTTCAATTGTCGACATTTTCTGGATAATACCACAGAAATTATATAGTGATATAGCGCATTGTTAATGTATCCGTTAAATGATCATTTCTTATCCATTAGTACAGTACTTCCATCTTTTTATCTAAAAGGTAAATATGACACACGTGCTTTTTTGTTTCAAAGAAAAACAAAATTTATCTTGATCTGGTACCTCACTGTCATTGCAGCATATTTGTCGCATTGATGTTTGTTATTATTTTATTTTATGCTAACTTGTGAAAAATTTGGTTTTATCAGTGAGATATAACCTATATCATTCCACACAGTGACTGATATAGATATGCCGGAACTACTTTTTATTGAGAGATAATTGGGGTAATATGTAGTCTTGATGTATTCACTAGTCAATGTATCAAAATAGACTTATTATTTTTGTCTGACACTGTTAAGTAAACACATAAATCCAATTAATAAATGTCTGAATTTTTTCTAGTTACAACTATCCAATATGGCGGACAAAATGTGTTTTCTAAAGAACATGAATTTAATTCGCGTATGAATAGGCACGATTACACAAACTAGTTTCATTCTTTCCTCATAAGTTAGCATAAAATAAAAAGAAAACTTGTTTGTTTAGAGTGAATATGGAATATATCTCATCTCAAATTGATACAATGTTTATATCATATTAAAATTGTATCACTTCTTAATGAGATATATTCCATATCCGCTTAAAACAAACAAATATCCTCTCTTTATATGCATGATAATCCTTATTTAATATATACCGAGTTACTATCATTATCACTAAGATTCCTTTTTAAGTTATATATCAATCTAGTACGAAATTCTTTTTATATGACTATTCATGCCTTTTATATATAATTGAACCTATATTAACGGCCACGTGTATTAAACGGTCAACTGCATTTAGCGGTCGTTTTGACATTACCAAAATAATTTTGTTATATGTTTAATCCTCATTTAGCGGTCACTTTATTAAGCGGTCACTTTCTCTTGTTTCCTGACTGACCGCTAAAGACATGTTTGACTTTCATACAATCACCAATATGTATATAGCTCTGCAAAAGTATAATGGGCACATCGATGTGCATGCGAACACTTTTGGTGTCATATGAAATAAAAATACTCCACACTATGAGAGTATTGCTGCTAAAAGTACATTCTATGTTGTCCTTCGACCTAGCAGTGATTACATCCTGAGATATTCAAGGACTCTTGACACACTTGAGTTAATGCAAGACACACAATCTGTTATCACTTGTTGGTCATCAGACGTATAAACACTTTTCGGATGAAATAAATTCGACAAAGGGGAAAACGCAAAGTTTGTTTATTTATTTGTATTTTGGCAAAGACCTTAACCCCAAAGATGAGCAACTCAAATAAGTGTGTGCAGGGAATCTCGTATACCCTCGGCACCATCGCGATGTTGTGAGAAAAAAGCCGGTGCGCTTGTACTTTCGTATTTAAGGGAAGTAACTACTGCACGGAGTTGTGTTCCGACGCCATTCGAAAGTGGTAAACAACATTCTGGCTTTCTTCATTCACTAAGTATATGCTTTGTAAAAACAGCCAAAACCCACGATGATCATCTACAGCACAACTCTATAGCTGACTGTAAGCTACTGGCTCGAATACCACCAAAATACTTAGCGCTAAGTAACTTCAATTTTTAAACTAGGTAGATACACATTCCACCATTACTATTTTATGAATTTTTTAAGTACACGACTAAATTGAAATGAATTTTATTCCTTAATAACAACCAGTAATTGAAAAGAATGAAAATGAAATATTTGGGTATTTGGAAATTCGCCCTTATGTATTTAAGTTTTCTTAGCGCTAAGAATGGTTGATGGAATTCGACCCTGTTTGCATACGGCAGATATAGGTAAACTAATGACTGTCTAAATCTGAGAGTAGTCAATATAAGGTCCTTACGATTGATTAAGGACTGGAAGGGAAATTTTTCAGGAAGCAAATAGTTCAATTAATGGAAAAAGATAATGCTTTGCCTATACTTCAGCGAATGCTGTTAATATGACGAAAAAATGAAATTAATGCTCCAGCGTTTATGTTTGTGCTGCTGCAATATTTTTAAATGTATTTTTTCCTTATTCTAACGACATTTTTTGTAAGGAGTGACTTTATTTATTTACGAGTATTTAAGTATAAGCATACATTCCGGTCCCGGCTGTCGTATGGTTAGAGCGTCCGTCCTGGAAAAGAAAAGTCGGGGGATCGATCCCCGGCCGCAAAATACCACAGTCGTAAACAATAGTACTGGAAGAGATCCCTTGCACGACGCTAGGCATATAAAGGTATTTCCAGGACTGATGTGTCCGGTGTCAGAATAATATGACTGGGTGTCTACGGCATGATGCTGCAGTGTGGCAGCACAACATCTGTCTAAAGCAGACATAGTCTCAAAATGACTTAAATACTGTCAGTGGAACGTTAAACCCAACAATCAAACTAGCATATATTCATTTTTAAAGGATAATTTCTTTAAGAAAACAAAAAAGCTCTAAGTCATTAACAATTATCGTATAGGCGGGGCAACCCCCGCTACGCTTTGTGTCATCTTACAAGTATAATCTAATACGAAATTGGGCATAATTAACTCACATTTACTTGGATTATTTTGAATAACAACAAGCGCTACGTTCGAATGAACCCCCCCCCCCCCCCCCCCCCCCCCCCACACACACACACAAGTTTTACAGTGTATGTGTGTCATTTTTTTCCTCAATTTTTACAGGATGTCCATTTTAGCTATTTACAAATGACTGCAATCATTAAGTACTCGTACTTTACAAGTTTACTTTTTTTTGTTCCAGCCACGCTTTTACACCACGTCAGTAACTGTATCTTTCTATGACAATGGTTTTATTTATATTTTGAACAAGCGCTTTGTTTGAATGAATGTCATGCTCCCGCAAATACCATAATATGGCGTGAATGGTAAAAAAGCATGTAACGTGAATGGTGAGAGCAGGTAACGTGAATGGTGAGAGGATGTAACGTGAATAGTGGAAGGAGGTAACGTGAATAGTGGAAGGAGGTAACGTGAATAGTGGGAGGAGGTAACGTGAATAGTGGGAGGAGGTAACGTGAATAGTGGGAGGAGGTAACGTGAATAGTGGGAGGAGGTAACGTGAATAGGAGAGTAACGTGAATAGTGGGAGGAGGTAACGTGAATAATGGGAGGAGGTAACGTGAATAGTGGGAGGAGGTAACGTGAATAGTGGAAGGAAGTAACGTGAATAGTGGGAGGAGGTAACGTGAATGGTGAGAGGATGTAACGTGAATGGTGAGGGAATGAAACGTGAATGGTGAGAGGATGTAAAGTGAATGGTGAGAGAATGTAACGTGAATAGCGGGAGGATGTAACGTGAATAGTGGGAGAGTGATTGAATAACGTGAATAGTGGATGAAGTGAATGGTAAACGTGAATGGGGAGTATGAAAGGTAAATACGTGAATGTGGAGAGGAATGGTATAACGTGAATAGTGAAAGGATGTTAAGTTAAATGTTTGAGGATGTAACGTGAATAGTGAGAGGATGTAACGTGAATGGTGAGTGGATTTAATGTGAATAGTGAAAGGATGTAACGTTAATGGTGTGTGGATGTAACGTGAATAGTGAAAGGATGTAACGTTAATGGTGTGTGGATTTAATGTGAATAGTGAGAGGATGTAACGTTAATGGTGTGTGGATGTAATGTGAATAGTGAAAGGATGTAACGTTAATGGTGTGTGGATTAATGTGAATAGTGAAGATTAACGTAAGGTTGTGGGTGTAATGTGAATAGTGAGAGGATGTAACGTAAATGGTGTGTGGGTGTAATGTGAATAGTGAAAGGATGTAACGTTAATGGTGTGTGGATGTAATGTGAATAGTGAGAGGATGTAACGTAATGTCGTGTGGATGTAACGTGAATAGTGAAAGGATGTAACGTTAATGGTGTGTGGATGTAATGTGAATAGTGAGAGGATGTAACGTTAATGGTGTGTGGATGTAATGTGAATAGTGAGAGGATGTAACGTTAATGGTGTGTGGATGTAATGTGAATAGTGAAAGGATGTAACGTGAACAGTGAAAGGATGTAACGTTAATGGTGTTTGGATGTAACGTGCATGGTGGGACGATGTAACGTGAATGGTTTAATGATGTAGCGTGAATGGTTGGAGGTTGTAACGTGACTGGCTATCCTTTACTGAAAAATGTTAAACGAGTCAGCTAGAATGATTCTAAACGAGTCAACAAGATTGATATTTCAGGTAAACGATGACCACCATTTATATTAACTTTATCACACAACACATCCTAACAGCTGTTTTATTTTAGGCAGACAGTGTATTGTCCTAATTTCTGGACATCTGAGTTAAGATGAAAATATCAGAGAAAAGAAAATTCAAAACATTCCGAATGATTAATTTTTCTGAAGTCAATAAATTATCTTAAAATAGGATCTAGTTCAAGTGTGATGATTGCATCCATAATGATAAAAATGGTATACTCAGTTGATGTGTTTCATAAATATTTATATATGTTTGCGAATAAGGCGTTTTTCCTGCTGCATAACATCACGTCGCAATCTGTGGCGTCATTTGTTTGTATGATACAACTATGGGTGCAGAGATAAGCGGCTGATTTCTAGGTGGTTGATTTATATGATGGTTGATTTCTATGGTGGCTAATTTCTGCCATGTCTTGTCTTCGCGTTGAGATGAATGCGTATTTCATTTTCCCTGGATTTCTGTCAACATTGTAAGACGTCTTCACCAGAGAAAATGCACTTTTTTTCTGGATTTCTGTCAACATTGTAGGACGTTATATCCTGAGATGAATGCGTAGTTGTTTTTTCTGGATTTCTATCAACATTGTAAGATGTCATAACCAGAAATAATTCACTTTTTATCTGGAAATTATTGTAAGACGTCATGTACTGTTAGACGTCATAACCAGAGATGGGTGCATTGTAAGACGTCATAACCAGATGTGAAATGCAATGTTAAAGGCCATAACCAGTGATAATTGCATTGGGAAATGTCAGTCCTTTATGACAGTATTGTAAGACTATATTACCAGAGATGAATATACAGGTTAACGCCAACATTTTATATAGTTAACATAAAGGTCAATGCTGATTCCCTGTATTAAAAAAACATACTACAAATATTGTATAAATGTGCCATTTTCTACCATGCAAACGTTTTCTAAAACAAGTGTCAAGTTTTAATTGTAAAATATCATGCAATTGATATGTTTCTAAATACATGTTCACAGTACGCTATATTTATGAGACAGAAAAAGCGTCATGATGTGAATGTATCTGATTTTAAATTCGTATGTTCTCACATAATGCAATCTTGATGTTTTTCATGTTGAATATAAAGACAATGTTTTGCCTACTTTGTGTAATGGCCAATTGCATTGTATAATGCTAATCAGCCAATATACATTAAATTGAATCATTTTATGTCCAATAGAAGGCTTTTAAAGCAGAAGTTACAACCGATCCTTTGTAATAGCATTTTAAGATTTCGAAACAAGAGCCGTTCCCATTCATGCAGTATATCATTTCTATGCCAAATGCATGACAATGAATGCATATGTTAATGTCGATCCGATTTTTAGCATTTGTTTCATTTCAAATGCAAGTTTATTGCTCTCAACATCATTATTGATATGAATATTGCCGATAGTTTATGTACCAAACATTTTTTTCTAATATCGAATCTAAACAAGAAACCAAAATGTCCTAGAATGAATATTTCTGATGTACATATACAGATATAAAAGTTTATTTAATTATTATCCTTAAATTAACCTTATAAAAATAGAAACTTACTCCTTCATGAAAAATACGCCCTAGAGCTATATCGACACATCGTCGGAACCCACCGTGGGTTATTTGATAAGTAAAATTTCGTACTTATGAACCATTAATTAGACATTTAATTTGACCCGTATCGGAGACAGCACGGTTGCTTTTGTAACTTCAAACTTTTTGTAACTTTTTTTTTTGTAATTTTTGTAATTTTTGTAACTGAAGGGTATTCAGAATACTGCGCGTCGTTTTATTGGTCAGTTCGTAGGCGATTATTTTTCATGAAAAAAAAATGAAGAATTGCCTGTTAAAAATCCCACGGTAGATACGGTAGTGACAACGGATCATATACCATGGTTCCGACCATGTTATCATCCCTGCTTATCCAACCTTTTAGCAGTCGCTCAAATTGATACTGTAATCAGCGAATAAAGCACATTTTGCCAGGGAAAAAAGAAAATTATAAAATTTTAAAAGCAGTAATAAATATGCACTTTATTCTAATTTAGTTTTCGGTAAGAAAACGTTCAATGGTAAGTCACCATTACAATATCAATTCATTTTTACAAATGGACTACATGAGAATGCAAAGTTAACATACAAGAAATGTCTAACAATGAAAACAATTATCTGAATATGATTCCAAACATTTCATATTCAAAACGTCAAAGTAGATTTTAATGATAATTTGTGGAATGCATTTATGTTACTTTTTCAATGAAATACTAGCCTGATGAGCTAATTCTATTAAATTTTGTCAATCAAATATCAATTTAAATAGTAATGTGACAACATTTTCAGCTGTTTGTGAGCATGATTTGAAAGGTTTCGCATTGTTTAGAAACAATGGGTCATAGAAGGCTATAAATTTACATAACTCTACATAAGTATTACAAATAAAAAACGATACGAATTTTTATTCAACAAGAACTTGAAAATATACTGTTTTGATTATTTGGTCGACAAATTATTTACTTTCGCCAATTTTTGTAATCACTGCGTATTTACAGAGTAGCCATATTTTTTCCCTTCTGACACGCGATTTCGTACCTGAGCGAAATAATGCAAATAGTGCACACGACGATCGTTATACACTGTATCATTTAAAATTGACTGGAATTGTTTTGTAATGTAGAGTTAAGCTATTTCCTCACACACCTAATCTGTTTTTGTTTTTGAAGATGGTGAATTCACTAACATAAGTCATTAACAATAACAGCACTATTCAGCGCATAAATACATATCACGTGACATCACCCACGAACATTGTTGTATTTTATTTGTTCAGTCATGATGTTAAGAGTTAAAATTAAACATACTACAAGCAAAAACAAGCGGAATAGACCACTTCGAAAAAAATATATAACTTTGTAAACGCACTTTTTTATACTAAAAAGTATGTCAAATACATATTTTTTGCATAAATTTATTTGTAGTTATTCTTTGGCTCTAATTTCAGTTAACAACAATTTATCCTAACATATATATATAATAAAATCGAGAACGTTAAATAGGATCTACACAGTATAAAGGAAACATATTTTAAACTTCGATGGAATTAAAGGCATCTAGATATTCCCGTTTCTGCCAGTGCGATGTCCCACGTACAATAACACACTCTAGATGTCACATACTAGAGCAGTTACGTGCTTATGTTACGTTAATTGATTCTGCTATAAAAATAGTTCTTTTGATGTATATCTAGTAATTTATACAGCTTTAATGTAAACAGAAGAAAAACATTTTCGGCATGATCCTCTGACTTTTCTGTTCGCAGGCCCTCTATAACGATGTCTAGTTTAAGACTCTATATTTCACGCGCCTTTCCACGTGATTCTACGGAATGCTAAACTCAAACATCAAGGTCTCTTTGATGCAAGTTCCAGATTGATATCATAATTTATTTCCCTCAAAATGACAGTTATTCGATTTTGGCCCAATGATTTATCATGATTGGAGGTGTTAATAAGGTTTTCCATGCAACGGTTTGCTTAAAGTGTAGGCGGACAAACTGGCATCCGCATCTAGGAAATCGGGGTTTTATTCTCTATCAGACGGTGTTCCGCTAAAACCAGATATAAGAAATATCAAATCATAAAAAAAAAAAAAAAAAATCAAAAAAAAAATCAGATAAACACGCACATCTCTTATGTTCTTGGTCTGGAGTCAAGATTCGATCTTATCCAGTCACGGTCCCAAATTAGCAGACAAAAACTTAAGTATAAGTATGCATTAGAAAATTAATGTTTTCGTTATGATCAGACAAAATAGTGCACGGGGTATGATAATTTATGAGTTCGGTCGGGGGAAAAATCGCTCTTAACTTTTGATCTTTACTTGTATGATTTAAAAAAGTTTATCCGTGTACCTTAATGTTATTTGTATAATTAAAAGCAATTGAGTTTAAAAGCTTGTAACTAAAATCATTTATTTATATTTTCCTTTGAGTCAAGTCTTTTGTATTTAATGTATCGTCTAAATAGCTATCAGAATTTTTTTTTCAAAACCTTTTTCACCAATCGGCATTGCTCGTGCTCGGATGCAATATGGGCGAGGTGTTATGAATGCGACTCAGTAGTATTTTGTGTCTGTGAGTAATGAAATGCGATTAGGCGAAAAAAAAAGAAGTTTGTTTTCACTTACAACTCCGAAAAAATAGGGTCGGTAGGTCAGCTTAACTTTTTTTTTAGTTTTAACATGTTTCCATTTTTACCTTATTGTTTAAGATGAACTGACGAAAAACAGCGTTTTGCATGCAGCCGTAATAGTCCGAATGCTACGAAAAAAAAGTTTTGGGTCGGTACAAAAAAAAAAAAAAAAAATAGGGACGGTCGGGTTAGTGGAAACAATTAACTTTTTTATTACGCCTTATTACACTTTTTGTTGTCATAAAGTAGTGCATTTACTACAGGGCGGGATTATCAGGCCCGTTTATGCCTGACATGGCATCAGTTCTGCACTACAGAGCTCCTACTTCCCGAGCCAGGGGGTACTAGACAATCGCCAGCTCCACCTGGCGGTACTGAGCTTCAGTTGGGCGTCAACGCACTTACTCTCAAGTGCACCCTTCGCTTCGTATGCCCGGGAGGCATGATGGGGTACCCTGCACTAAAAAACACCTACGTGTACACAATGACGTTATTGAAACTTTGAGAAATTGCCATTAAACAGCTGTTTTTGACCTTGGTGACATACTTTCATTTTCCATGATTCAGCCCTGTATTCAAAACTGCTTGACAACATGATAACGTCATTTGACTTTAGAAGACTTGATCATATTCAGACGTGCTGATTTGCTTACTTCATAATACTATGCAGGTTGGTGATATGGTTTGATATTACTATTTCCAACCCAATCCCGCTACAATATTACGAAGAATTCTTACTTGTTGATGAAGTAAAAGTACATGGTTGTTTTTGTCTTAGCTCAAGTATGGCCTACCAATGTTTGTGCCGCATTTATTAGCTGGGTCTGACACCGATATTGCCGGCTTACGTACTAGATGGACGTAGTAATGTTTGTAAAAATCAGGAAAACATACAGGTGTCAGTTCCTTATAGTTTGTTTGCTTTAACATATACGAGATTTACAACAAATCAAGGTTACCACAATTACATAGCAAAAGGGTTGAGCTACAAGTTATAAAACTTATTTACAGCACTCCCCTTCGAAAATAAAATTCAGCTATTAACATGACAGTACTTATACTAATGCAGCAAAGATAACTAAGCGAACAAATATAATTTCAGACGGTAGACCGAACAGAATAATCAAACAAAAAGTAAGTTAAAAAGAAAGAAAAAGCTCTGAAATATTTTTTGTTGTTGAACACTTTCTTACATTCATGGCTTATACAGAATAAATATCCTCATGTATTTGTATCAAGTATATAACATTGAAATAATAATTAAATTGAAGTAAAAATACATGGTTAGCTTTTGTCTAAGCTCAAGTATGGCCTACCAATGTTTGTGCCGCATTTATTAGTTGGGTCTGACACCGATATTGCCGGCTTACGTACTAGATGAACGAAGTAATGTTTATTTAAAATCAGGAAAACATACAGATGCCAGTTCCTTATAGTTTGATATGACCGGGGACCTTCTCGTTTTAGACGTCGCTTTTGATGGTGACTTTGTCGCAAAAAAAAAATAAATCTGACTTTGTATATCCGTAGGATGCAATGATCAGAACTTTGCAAAACTTAACAAAAGATTCTACTCAGGTCTCCGATTTTATTCAGAATTATCCCGATATGCGAAATTGGGGAAGAAATTTTATTTAAATCAGGTCAAACATTTTGTCTTGATTGAGCTTATTTAATCATAAACTTAGTTTCTAAAGGGAGGGGTCATATTTCGGTATGACGGGTGAATAGTACGGTGGCTTACGCCTGTCACTTCGCGTGTGAAAAATCGAAAAAAAAACACGACAGTCTAACATTTCGCTTGCCAAACTAAAAGTCAAAATATATAGTCGAGATTTTGCGATAAGGGTTTTGTTCTGCCACGCTTGGTTGGATGCTAAACGAAAGGTCGGCATTTCAGAGCAAGACTTATTAGTTTGAGTTTTAGTTTTAGTTCACGCCTTGCAAAAAAAAAAAAAAAAGACAGAACTTATCCACCATAGAACATAGTGGTTATCAGGCCAGTTTATCTTAGAAGATATCTTTCTGGCAATAAATGAAGCAGAAACATTCCAGGGGAAATCTACGGCATCAAGCATATCCCTGACCGGCGCTATTTTGTTACTTGGAGGGTTAGTTACCATTCAGAGTTCATCCTCTATCACTCAAATGTGCCATCTTACACCATGTTAGAGTTTTGAAAAGTCAACTCAGAAGGAAATGGATTCGCAGTCTGAACAAAGTTATGAACAGCTTCATTTCTCGTCTTGAAGTTATAGGAAGCAGTGAAAATTGTGTTGTGACCAAGTTGTCATATATTCGTGTACGAATTGGCCAGTTGTCATCGTTGGAATCCATGTTTTCTCATTGCGCTTTATTTCCTAAACGACTATGGGCTATTTGGTTAGCAAACCTTCGTACTCATAAATTCTTGATTAGGCATTTTATTTTATCCATGGAGGAGGCAGCACGGATCAAATAACCAATGAAACGGCGCGTTACATACAGTTACTCGGGTTTTGAAAGTCAGATTTTGCTGAAAAGTATTAATTTCGCGTGGTTTCATTGGTCAGCAAGGGACTGATTAATAGTCACTGAAACGTTGAAAATCCCACGGTATATACGGTAGTAATAACTGAATATACATCGTGGGTTCGGACGATCGCCAGTTGTATGTAGTGGAATGTATTTAGCCCTTTTATTGACTCAATAATAGTCTATGGATAAAAACATTAACCATTCTTATAGGTTATTTCCAGCACTTCTTATGCATATTCATACAAGCAAAATTAATACCTTCATGGAGAATCCAGTTCTCGACAGCGTAAGAAGTTATTGCCAGAAAAACGAACAAAACATCCCTCGTCTTAAAATTAAATATATTCATGAATGCATTAATATATTCCCTCCAAATGTAAAAAAATGTCAATGGGAATTGAAAACAAATTTTAAAATGTAGCTGTCCAAAACCAACAACAGTCGAAAATATTATTCCCAAAATGGCGTCTTGAGTTCTCGCTACAGTCTGTTCAGAGTTTAAGCTAATGAGAATAAGAAACATTATCACACTCACAGTGTCCATTATATTACAGGGTGCCCACTGAGTTTTGTAACTGGGGGTAGAGTTGCTATTTTTCCTAACTATGTTTACTTTAATACAGAGAGTGCCTACAATTGTGGGGGCACATAGACAATTTTGGGGGGTAAAAACAAACAGACTGTACTTTAATTATTATGTGTGAATTTGCTGTCAGATTAATAACAACTATGGCTCTAAATGACTGTACATAGGCTAAACATGTACTATTTTAAGAACAGAATGATGCTGGTTTACATAAATCAGTCAGTGTGTTATCGGTAGATTTAACAGGTAGTTTAAAAAATAAAAACAAGCATTAGTGAAAATGGTATCAATCGGTACTTCTTTATTAAATGAATGTATTTATATTTTTCCCTAACGTTTTCAATAAAAACAAGAAATATCTTTAAAAAAGATAATAATAATAGTAATAACACTGGCAAGTTTTAAATCTGTGATTTTAAAATAATGCTAGGAAACGCATTTGTCGCTAAATTTAGGGACATGCAATATACTAGCCAGTATAAAAAAGACAGAAAGGGCAAAAATGTAATAAGCGAAACGTTAAAAAGGAGTGCCATCAGTGGGATTCGATCTCGGGCCCTTATTTTAGCAAAAGAGGACTTAACCAACTGCGCTACAGCGGCTGTTGCTGTATATACCTTATGTTAGCTAATTTATACACTGCGAGTTTTTGGTGACATAGAGGGACAAGTCCACTATCAAGATTAACTACATTCTCTAAGGCTCACAAGTGTTTACTTTTTCATCTGGGTGATTTTTATGTTTGAAATTTTCAACTGGATGTTTTTTATGTTTAAATAGGTAGATTAAATTGATATTTGCCAACTGACAATCATGCAGAACGATACGCACCCTGAAACTTCCATTTTATGAATGAATATACTAAATAACTTATGCAAACCAATGAAACGAGTGATTTTTTAGAATTTTCGGTTGTTAACCAAGAGTCTACTGGTTCAAGAAATAGGTAAAAATCAATTTTATACAGCTTATGCTGAAAAAAACAACAATTTGGAAACAATGATTAATCAAATTTGCGAATTGTCGGTGGTTTCCCTGTAGAATTCGAGGTGAAATATTAGGTGGGTGTAAACAATATGGCGAGAACTGAATACTTGAAGATAATTATGCTCATACTCATTGAGCTCATTTTCTCGTTTAAAATACGTTCAATATATAGTGTAAAACTGGTGACTTAACTATAATACATGAAAACAAATTTGATATACTGAAACGAAGGGACTTTATCTAAGAACCTGATACACGAGAATCGCATTCTTTTTTTCTTTTTTTTCTGTTTTTGTCCATGTATCCCTGTATGTCATTATTCATACTTTCCACGCAAAATAAGACCGATTTTATGAAAATCTATCAATAATCGAAGGAGTTACTGCTTCAATTGAAATGATGTACGAATTCAATGGAAGAAGTTACCTACCTTCTTATTATATGTAATTTTTTTTTTTATTTTTTTTTTTTTTTTTTTAATGCGGCGGTTTTTCGGTCAAAGCAACGTCCGGAAACCTATGATGCTGCTAGATGTTTGTTGGTTAAACAAGGGATTAGAAAATGTGTGAAAAACGCACGTGACGTCCTCCTTATCTTTTAACTTCACAACGGTCACGAAACTTATTAGAAACTAGGATCAATAGTATTCAGCATGCACATTGATCCGCCTCCGTAAACGACAACGTTGGCAATCAGAACAACTCCTAATCTTTTTAGGGATATTTGTGTTGAAATCCTTTGGGCTTTTGGTTAAACACTAGAAAGCATTTTTGTATATAGAAATGATTTTAAAAAAGCATTGTTCTCTTTGATATCCTCTGCAAAGTTGTCATTTCTTCTCCTTACTTTGTTTCTTCTTATTCATATTAAGTCTAATAAGATCTAAATTCATTTTGGAATTACTTTATTTTTATGTATTTAAGTTATTATAATACATTTGTTTGCATTTTCTGAATTTGCAAGTTAAATTGTTTTTAATTTTCTATAATTCAAATGTCAATGACAGCAACTTCTGTTTGACATTTCGCTACCGAATGCTAAACAAATGTGTCTCAATAATTAGCAAGCTTAATGTATTTAAAGAAATTAGAATATAAGGATGAGCTTAATTCCTATTTTCATTTTAATCATTATAATTGCTGAATACTTAACGGTGCCTAACGTGAGATAAATACAGCTTTCTGGTTTATCAAAATTGTCCACAGGCCCTGCGATATTGGTAACAATGTATGGATATTTGATATTTTCTAACACGCTTACTTTAACAAATCTTTTGTTTAACATTCAAACATGTCACTTGTTTTATTGTCAAATATAAAAGGCGGGAACAAGGAAGACTTGTCTTGTATTTCTTCAGATTAAAAGTCTGACATATTTTATATGTACATAAACTTCAGATTTTCTCTCATTAAAACAAATATATTGCTAAGCAAAGAAAATCATCTTGGCAATGGTGGCATCGTGACCGAGAGGGTAAAGTCGCTGACTTTAACACTCACTCAGCCCCTCACCGCATGGGTTCGAATCCCGACAGGGTCATTCGGATTTTCATGTTAGGAAGCCTTCCAGCTGGCTTGCGGTAGGTCGGTGGTTCTACCCGGATGTCTCCGTGCATTCGGAGTCTTCCTCCACCTGTTATTAGCTGGACGTCGCTATATGACTGAAATATTGTCGAAGCGACGATAAATCAAATAATCAAGTCAAGTCAAGTAATTTCGGCAATGCTTACTGAAGGAATATGAATTCCTCTTTAAGGTTAAGTCCCTGTAATGATTCTGCTACATTTCGGACCACATGGCCTTTCACGGAGATAACCAAGGTTCCCTAATGTTTCATTAGAATACCTTGATTATCTTGGTAGATTTTAAGTGGTCCACGACGTAGCGGAACCATTGCAGGGACTTTACCTTAATAGACTTTATGTTCAATCACAATCATCGAATAGGCATTCGAATATTAGAACCAAGCAATGAAAATGCCAGCGACCGGAAATTGGACTAACAACAACCCAATAAGGAGATTTCACTATTTTGACAGCGGTTTATGTTTTAGACATGACGTAGGTACACATCTAAAGATGACAAAGTCAGTAAGGCTATATTTTACAGTCTCATTAACTTTTACAAAGTTGTGGACTCTTGTGACCGCCTTTGCGACCAGTAGAGACCAGGATCAGCTTTTCAGCAAGAACCCCCATAAACAACTAATGGTACAGTCCGATATGAAGAAAGGACAAGTCTTACTAAGTAATTTAGCATGGTTTAATCTGCATATTCATATTTCACATATAAACCAGTATAATTAAAGTTTTTATCTACGTTTAACATTTTTTGATATCATCGACACATCTGCTGCAGTTTCACTCCAAAAACCATTTGATTAGATTAGAATCCTATTGAGTAGACCGTTTTAATTAAATGCTGTGGTCGGGAAGAGTTTTTTCTCGCGGTTACGTTATAACTTTGACCCTTTAAGGCTAAACTCTTGAAATATATTCAACGTTTTGACATATTTAATGCCATTTTATGTTCCGTTTTTCAAATATTATCGTAAAACTTCCGTACATTTTATTACTTTCGTACGAGCATTACATAATTTCACCGAGATATTATGTTTATATGTATTTAGTTTTAATTTATGAAAGAAGCAACAAAATTGAATACACGGTCTGTTTAACGCTTGCGCCGAGTGCGATCTACGTGACAAACGCTTTTACCCGAATTACTCCCGTAGATTTTATTTTTTGAAATGTTTAACTGGTTTGTAATGGAAAAGTCTGACGTTTATCGCCGATCGAGATCAACAGCTCACCGTGAAGGTTATTTGCCTTGGAGGTTAATGGTATGCACTGAGAACTTCTTCCGATTATTGGTGCATAGCAATGCACTAAGATGCGTATGTGTGTTTGCAACGGTTTACGGTCTATTATATTACTTAGTATACACTTAAAGTATTTTGCGTGCGTTACGCTTTTAAGATCTGATAGTTCATTGCGGAAAATAAGGCATACTTTTGTTTTATTTTGCCTAGTATCTGGAAATATTTGTTGTAAATTGTTCAGTTTCTGAATACCGTATTATATCAATAACTAGGGTAAATTTGACCTAACATATGCAATTCGCTTACCAAGCATTTTTTCTTAAAGAAGTAAAATGAACATTATATTATGGTAAATTACAATAAGATTATTTAAATTCAAAATAGAAAATTTGAGGCACAATCCACATTCTATCCATAATGTTCGTATCCACGGATAGATCTGCCGTATTGGCAAACACAAATCAATCACTCCACCAGGTCTAGGTCATAACCTAGTCCTTCTTGTTTCGCTCTTGATAATTTAATACAATAAAATGTAAAATGTCTTTGTTAAATTGGATATATTTGTTCTTATCAGGCCATTTGGTCATTATCCTAAAAGCAGCTTAAACATTTTGGTTTAATCGCACAGATTTTTGGAAAACTGTAAGAAATAAGAAATTGTATGAAAGGTGCCTATTGATGAATTCGGACACCGATTTAATACACACACAAGATTTATTGTATAATAAAATCTGAATTTTGATCATAAATAATTGCTCGTTTGAACACAAATTTAAGAATTGGAACATTTAAAGAACAAATAACGCTGATCTTGGGTTTTTCAAGAGTCATGGAACTTTGACGTTTGAACATAGCGCTAAGAAGTTGGAAAAGAAATATTAACACATTTTTTGTGTTTAACGCTGTCTCTTTTTTTTGCCTGTCTTATCTTAGCTTCCGACGAAAGGGTTAACAAGGCAAGCAGGTAATTTAATAGAATAAGAGACCGGGATTTCTTTTTGTGTATGAAGTTGCAATATCGAATGATAAACATTCACTTCGATTAGATAACAAAGTGTTCTTTTTACGCCCTTAGATGAGCTACAAGTGTCTAAAACTTCAAGATGTGATAACGCATAGGAAGTCGATTGTGTTGCGATTTTCAAAACACCATTGTGGAGAATCATAATACTTTCAGCGACACCAAACACATCTAGACATCTATCATATATATAGACATCTCATATTCGTTACAGTATGTTATTTAAGCTTAAATAGGTCAAAAAGTAGTCGGGTGACCCCATGTTTAAAATGTACAGAATTATTTCTCTTGAATAGATCTATCTAATGAGGGTAAGTTTGGATGTCAATTTCCCTTACAGAAATTGTCATTTGCATATATGCTTATATAGAACATATAGTAAAATTAATTGTGGTCTTAGTCCGGGATGGGTGTGCTCGAGTCAATATTCTAGATTACGTTAGTTAGTCGTTGCTTCTGTTCATCATCATCATCATCATAGGCATGGGATTGATTTTAGACTTCATAAATATAAAGGGTCAGAATATCAAGGTTTATCATTTTTACTATTTTATATTTAGGGCATTTAAGTCAATTCCATAGTCAGTTTGTACTCTGACAGGTCTTGTTCAATATATAGTTTATATGTATGTTTTTAATTTTGATTATCGTGTTTTAACGTTTAATAAAAAAAATGAAAACTATTACAGTAGACAAGATCGAAAGTTTGCTTTGCATACTTAATAACATGTATTTACAAATGATGTTCAAGTATTGGTAGTCTCTCTTTGATTGGTTGATCTACCTACATAAATCAATTCAGCATCGTTATCTAGAGACTGTAACAAATACGTTGACGACACGTTCATTGGCGGATTGTTCTTGTCATTTGTGGTGCAGATACTGTATTCAACATACCACGAGCCTTACTGCATACGTTAAGCATTTTTGACAATTGCAAAATTATGACTTGCTGCATTTAGCAGTTTAGCTTCATAAAATAGAAATGCACAAAGACATTGCAATATTTTATTGGAAAAAAATGTATAGGACAAAGAAGAGAATACAAAATTTGATGGGAAAAGAACGATTGATAACATTTGACGTCAGTGGTAAGGCAACGCTTTGTTCGTTATCCGTAATCCTTTCGATGCTATCAGCATAATATTATCATAATGGAGTGACAAGGTTTGTAAACACTGTAACAGTTTAAATCTACGAATTGGGTTTAATTCGTTTTACGATCTACCCGTGGACCGTTACGAAATCTTCTAAGGAGCCTGATGTTGCAATTTATCAGTTTATGTTTGGATGAAAGACACTTTGTTTAAAAACAGTAAATTTCCTTGGAAGGTCGGCTATTGTTTTGATGTTTTTTTAAATACATATAATGTGCCGCCTGTGAAATCAAATATCAGCATGTATTCGATGCAATTATAGTAATGATAAAAACACTGATACTTCTGCGAACTTTTTTCTACTTTTTTGTTCATCAAAGAATAAACCAATAAGTGCCCTGTGAGCAAAGACTACCAATTCGCTACCTGTATCTTTATAGTACATCAAAGTCCTTAAAGTACTGACATTAATAGTACAAAGAGAAAAAAAACTACTCTTCCAACCATCTTGCATTGCACATCCCACAATAAACGCTATGTGCGGCTTTTCCCAGGTTTGAACGTCTTGCGTGTAGCACATGTGTGAAAGTGTTAAAATGCCGATCACAGTGCAAGAATGTTTATACTATCAGCCTCCCCAGTGGTCTAACAACCGAGAATCCCTGCTGTAATTGCGTTTTAATTACACTGTACTGACTGGCCCCCGACCCTGCACCAGATACAGTTTAACTAACAGTCGCTGGTATACCGTTGCTCAGATGTTCGGCCTATTTTGACGAAGATTTGTTGTTTATGAAATATGCATATATTTCAAAATAACTCGTTCACAATTTGAATCGACGTTTAATTACTTATTATGGAACGCATGACGTCTTATCATGACTTGTTTGCTTATATGCGGTAGTTATTTCATTATATGCGGTAGATTTTTCATTATATGTGGTCGATATTTTTCATTATATGCAGTAGAAATTTCTTTATGTGCGGTGCTAGTTTCTGTATATGCTGTACATTCTTGGTTATATGTAGTAGAACTATTTTGCTATCCATATATGCAGTGCAAAGACCATTATATGCAGTAGATTTGTTATTGTGTGTAGTAGATTAAACTTCATACGTAATGTTTTTTACATTACATGATGTGCAAAATGGAATATATGTAGTAGTCACTGTTCCCATTATGTGTGGTGCTTTTTTTTCGTTATATGCAGTAGAAATCACATTATATGTCGTACTTTCGTTTATATACACTGTAGATCTCCCATTGCATGCTGTACATGCGATTTCCTTATATGCTGTGCTTCCAGGATTATATGCTGTAGTATTTTCATTATGTGCGGTAGTTTCGTCGTTATGATGAGATGGTTAGGATATTTCCGAATGATACCGTATTTTGCCGGATTATAACGAATCCGAATGTTTCACACGAGTAATTCTAGTGCACCGATACCGGACAATTTTCATAATCATGATGCAAGGAATGGAGTCGTCTGCAACCATGTTGACATAGGGCTTGGAACATTGTTTCAAAGCTTCCAAGATCAAAACATTGACTACACCATATTCGAATCGTTAAGTGAGTCCGAGATTATCAAACATGACATTGAAACGTCAACTTCGTGAGAGGTTCAGATTTAACAAAGGTAAATTGCTACTTCTGTTATTTTCACTCTAATTATTTTTAGAGTATAACTAAGATAATAGAAGATTACATAATAACCTAATTGATACCGATGGTCCAAGTTATGGAGCGGACACGAAAGCGGGACGAACGGACGGACGGAATGACGGACGGTGACGGAAGGACGCACGCAAACCTATAGCCCCCAACCGGTTTCACCGATGGGGATTAATAATAAAAATGATTGGAGAAAATAATAACCAAAAAAAAAAAAAAAAAAGAAAGAAAAGAATCCTATAGTGGATATGTAAATGAGACTGATGAGACCTGCTGTGTGGTTGAAATACCACCTAGAGGTCATTTTTTAACTTCCCATCTGATCATAATTTCTATTAATTTTGAATCTGTTTTTATACATTTAATAATCTAAACTTTCTTAAAAAGTTAATTTATTACAAAGACTTACAAATGTCAATGTATACATTATCTTTCAGTGAAATTTGAGAGAAAAAAAATCAATTGAAAATATATCTGCATTTTAAAAAGCCAGATTTCTGAGACTGAGTCTAAAATATAGACTTAAGAGATTGATTAATAAGAGCCATTGATAACACTTCTATGTAAGGTCCACTGTGTTCACAAGCTAAACTACATACATTTTGCCAATTTCAAGGGGCATAATCCAGTCATGCAATGGCTTACTTTGCTTATTTTCAAAAGAAACCAAGGGCTGATAATATTTACCTAAAATTGTAAGTTTAGTAAATATCAAATTAATATTATTGTGTGCACATATTCACCTATTTCAATGGGCATGGTCCAAGCATGCATTGGCAAATCCTGCTAGGTTTCAAAAGGATGCGATATATGGTGCATATATAACTACTGTATATAATTGTTCATCAGATAATAATTAAATGGAGTCTCTGTTGTGATCAAAATCTAAATTAAGGCAAATGAAAATAATGTGGTTCCTGGAAAAAAATACAGGTTAGGTATGTAGGGAGAACACTTTATTTTGGAAACTCATTTCATTACGTACTCAGTATTTTGTATACCGCATCCGTATTCGTCCCAGCATTTTATTTCCAGTTTTACCAGGATATGATAAGAGTCGGGACCCAAAATAGGGTTTATCTGGGAACTGGAAATGTTACGCCTTATAGAAATTTTGGTTTTCGAAAAGGGCCAACATCTTAAGAATATCTAGCTATTGTTTAGGCTCAAGTGTATTCACAAGCTCTGTAACAACAATTTCGATGTGTAATATTTCAGAATTCATAGGAATTACTTCGATAAATTTTGGGGCCGACTTTTCCCGGGATCAAAGTGACTCGAAACACTAGTGGCACACATTCTTACTTCACACAGATCCTTCTTTTAACATACCGGTTCGGAAAGGGGTTAGTCTAAAGCTATAGACATGCATGAAATGTTCAATACCATAAATACAGACTTACCTGATAAACGCAATTCAATCAACGAGAATTTTCTGTGTTTGCATTCAACACGTCGTTTAAAACTGTCTAAATGCACTCGAATTACTCGTAAGAAATATCCGGATTCGACAATATTCGGTATTGTTTGGAAATATTCTAACCATCTCATCATAACGACGAAACTATTGCATATTAATGAAAATACTACCGCATATAATGCTGGAAGCACCGCATAAATAATGTGAGAAGTAAATATTATATTGCACATCATGTAATGTTAAAAAGCACTACGTATAACGTTTTTTCTAATACACACAATAAGAAATATACTGCATATGTTGTCTTTGCACTGCATATAAAGATAGCAAAGATAGTTCTACTACATATAACCAAGAATGTACAGCATATAAAGAAACTAGTACCACAAAAATGAAATTTCTACTGCACATAATGAAATATCTACCACACATAATGAAATATCTACTGCATATAATACATTATCTACCTCATATGATGAAATATCTACCACAAATAAGTCATGGCGTTGCAGAATAAGTTCCTCATAGTTAAAAATACCATAACATCTGCTTTAAACCACCAAAAACTTAAAGATTTGCCCCAAAAATAAAAATGCATATAAAGAATATATCCGACTTGAAAATATTTTGCAGCGGTCCCGATAAAAGATTGACTTCTTATGTCACATCCAAACGTGTTCGTAGTAGTGTTATAAGCTTCCAATAATGGGTCGGAAAAATGACATTTTAGTTAAGGGGCCCTTAAAATCCTCCAATGTGTTCTATTGAGGTCTTGAATCTATCCTAGTATGGACATTCACCTATAGAAAATTTCACTCCGAAATAAGATGTAAACCTACGTAAATCAACGAACACCCCCTGAACACCTAATCAAATTTAAAAAAAAAAAAAAAAAAAAAAAAAAAAAAGGGGGATTTTCCCCTAGTCACTGATTAGTCAATGTAAATCAGCGAAATTATACCGGGTTCTAATGACCCTCTGTTGAAATCTTATCCAAGTTGCATCGTTACTACAATGTATCTAAGTTAAGTCATTACTACAATGTATCTAAGTTAAGTCGTTACTACAATGTATCCACGTTGCATCGTTACGACACTGTATCTAAGTTAAGTCGTTACTACAATGTATCCACGTTGCATCGTTACGACACTGTATCTAAGTTAAGTCATTACTACAATGTATCTAAGTTAAGTCGTTACTACACTGTATCTAAGTTAAGTCGTTACTACAATGTATCCACGTTGCAGTCATTACTACAATGTATCTAAGTTAAGTCGTTACTACAATGTATCCACGTTGCATCGTTACGACACTGTATCTAAGTTAAGTAATTACTACAATGTATCTAAGTTAAGTCGTTATTACAATGTATCCACGTTGCATCGTTACGACACTGTATCTAAGTTAAGTCATTACTACGACTATCCAAGTTTGGTTATAATGCAATGTCGATGGCTTTATATGCTTTAAGCGGCATTTGAGAATTTTGTTATTTTATTTGTGTTGTTTTCGAAAATGCTGTATATATATTAAGGAAATGAAAGTCTTCTAAGATCTTTATCTGAGCTGCTTTTCCAATTCTAAAACTCTGTCATCATTTCTGTCTTATTTCGATAATATAAACAAATGCCTATAATGGGCATTGTCATAAACCAGTTAGGTTATGATAATTATTCTTGCGAATCTTCAAAATTATCAATTAACATGCAAAATAAATCATTGAAATAACTATTGCAATCCAATAAGCTAGTAGCTATGTGATATGCAAGATAAAGTGCACATTGCATTTTCGGAAGTGCAACAAATTATGCAATTAAATTCCGAACAAAATGTCACATCGCTTATGCAAATAACTTTTGGTTGTTTATAGCTTCCTTATTGCAAATATCATTCATTAGATGATTGCAAATGTTTGATTTTAATGAATGACACAATTTATGAGTTCCATGCAGAATTCTATATTAAAAATGCTATTACGATGCTGTATTACGTCTAAATAAATGCATTATTTTAATGTAATATAATTAACCAATTTCCCCACGAACAGGCCGTTTTAAATCATATAATTTACGTCACAAAGTGTTCAGCAGCTCGCGGTCTGGCTATATTTTACAATTACTTTAAACTTTTTCCAGGCCGCTATATTCGAAAAAAAAAATAGAGCTGGCATAGCTCAATTGCTTAAGAGTATTGGTCCGGTGTCAGGATATGAGGACAATTCGGCTGGGTGTGGTATCATACCAAATGTCTACGGCGCACAATATCTGTCTCAAGTAGACATAGTCCCCAAATGACTGAAATACTTTCAGCGGGATGTTTAAACGCAATAAAGAAACCAAACGATTCTTTAAACTTTATTTATTTCATCTCGAATGTGATGAAAATTCTCACATGAACGTGGTTATTTTTGTGGAAGGAAGCCGGAAAAACCTACGTGTTTGAAAGGGACACCAAAATACCCTACCACGTGCCTAAATCGGAAATTGATCTCAAGGCACGTTGGTGAGACGTGCGTCTCTACTACATCGCCCTGGCGCTAAAGGTTTGAAATGATTCATTCTTCCCAGAAAACGTAAAAAAAAAAACCGCAAAAAAGGAAAATAAAACGCAAAAAAAATATCAGATATCCGCGAGCTGATCTGACTTTATGATGGCCGTAAACATATTTCCAGGAATTTCAAGTGGTAAAAAGTTTCGAATATAATTGCATATGCATCATATATCTCTATTTACAAACAGAGAGGGGCCGCCGTGGCCGAGCGGTTACAGTCGTAGACTACAAATCTCTCAGCCCCTCACCGTTGTGGGTTCGAATCCCGGTAGGGACTTCGGATTTTTCATGTGAGGAAGCCTTCCAGCTGGCTTGCGGTAGGTCGGTGGTTCTACCCGGGTACCTCTGTGTATTCGGGGTCTTCCTCCACCCGTAATTAGCTGGACGTCGCTATATGATTGAAATACTATTGCAGCCACAGTAAACCCCAATACAACTATAACAACAAACAGAGAACATTGGGAAAACATTGGGTATATAATTATGTATGCACACTTCCGTTTTTTACCTTTTTCTCAACCAAATAGAAACCACCTTAAACCGAGAGTTATCATACAAGTAGTTTAGACGCCTACTTTGTTGTTGTAGTTAACAGTTCATTTAGTCTAACTGCAAATGTTTAACTGACCTGAATATAAAACGCCAGTACATTTGCACTAACCAGAAACGAATGCACTGAAAGGTTATTTTTTTTAGATGATACCCTTCGTCCTCCTTTGATATCCATTAGCCTTTAAATACGCTACGGATAAGTGCATTATGTAGCTATAAATAATTTAGTATAAGATAAATTTCGAACATTAAAACTGGAATTTCAAGGTGTTGAAAACATGTCAGAAATCATTTCCTACTGCGAGCGGTATTCAGGTCTGATAGAGAAAGCTATATCGGCTTCTGGTTACTCCGAGTGTTCTAAATGTTGAACCTTCCCTACACCAGTGTTTCGATGTCACAAGTGCCCATAGCATTATAAGGGTTAAACATTGCACATTTTCGACAGGTCTTAAAAAAAGAGGGCGCCGTGGTCCAGTGGTAACATATCCGATTGCGGATCTGACGGTTGTGGGATCGAACCCCGGTGGGGGCATGGATTTTTCATGACCATTCCATTCTTAACCAGGAACACCACTGTCGAGAGTGATTTGTTGTAAGATCTTTCCTTATCGACGTTCACAAATCTAATTTTGATAATAAACCCTTTCCCTCATAGAGGAAACCATGAAAAGACCTATGCGAACAGCATAAAACCAGATCAGCCTGCGAGTAACTCGCAGGTTGATCAGGTTCTATGCTGTTCGCTGCTCCTCAGTGGTCTGGAAATGAGGACTTTATAATTAAATTTGGTAAGGTTTAACTGGTTTTCTGCAGATCAGGCTTTATGTGGTACCTATTGAGTGCGTCAAAATGAGTCTATATGAGGGAAAGGGTTAAAATACATTAACACATTTAAAAACATATAGAAAATATATAATACTCTACATACTGTCAAATCAAAATTACAAAAAAAATATATACATGTATATATAAGAAAATAACTTTGCATATGCATATGATATTTCAAACTTTTACTTGGTTGCCCAGATGCACATGGTTAGAGCCATCGACTTATAGCACTAAACCAACCCTAAGCGGGAGGTCGTGGGTTCGATCTCCGGCCGCGACATACCAAAGTCGTAAAAATGGCACTGTTATAGCTCCCTTGCTTGGGGCTCAGCATATAATGATAGTTGAAAGACTGGTTGGCCCGGTGTCAGGATAATGTGACTGGGTGTGGCATCATGCCACATGTCTACGGCGTGATACTGCAGTGTGACAGCACTATATCTGTCTCAAGTAGAAATTGTCTCCAAATGACTGAAAGACTGTTGGTGGGACGTTAAACCCAACAAACAAACAAACTAAACCAACAGTCGTTATGGGAATAAATTAAAGTACTTGTGTTTGCCATCAAAATATATTTGAATACATTGGGACTATTTTAGTATACTACAAGAAAAGTTTTTTTGTTTGTTTTTTTCTTTAAAAAATATATTATTAATAAGTATAACTAAATTTAGTTTAACGGGGAAAATAAAATGTAAAATTCGAAAAAAAGTTTAATAGGACCTGTATGCATGTTAGACTGACAGCCATGCTATATTGAATCTTATCAAACAATGAAGAGAAAATATCCAAACCCAAAGTAAAGTTTTACTGCGCTGTTGATTGGTTTATAGTTGTATACGAGTACATACAGTAATACATTTTTTCTAAATACAGAATGTTCAAACAATGATATAATTATTTAGTATGTAGTTTTAAATCAAAAAGATGTTAAGGCTATTTTAGATAAGTATAATGTGTAATTCATTACGTAAGCATTTATATATGGTTACATGTTTAATTAATGTATTTATCTATTCATTCATTTCGTGTAAATTTTTCAAACCAAATTTTTGTTATTGGCCAACACCAATTAAACTTCTAATGAAGTCTGAATGAAATAAAACTATTAAGGTAATTTATCCGTCATTAAATTGTGATCATTGTCCATGAAGCAATCATGGAATTTTAGAGTTAATGCAAGCCTTTATAGACTTTGAGCAAAAAGCCCATTACTCCAAGTCAATGAATACTTGCGTCTGCACTGAAGTCTTTTTAAGCATTTGAAGAACCATGATTTTAATTTAATGATGGATGAATAACCTTAATAGCTTAACAAAGTACATACAGTTTACTGATCAGTTAGACTTTATTATTGATTATTGACTTATTAATTTGGAGGCAAGTTCTTACAACAGTTTATTCAGATCCATATCGATGCTTCTTGGTTTTACAAGTACCGGAAGGTACTTGATCCAATCTATAACCTTCGGATGATCAATTAAATTATAGACAGATGGATATTGTGTCGTGCACGATACCTTTGAGCCCCGTTGTTAATCAGTCGGTAAAATCTGAAATGCAAAAATATATTTAACATGTTATAGATGTATTTCATGTTTAGATGTACTTACAAACTTGTAAGGGGGCCGCCGTGGCAGAGCGGTTACAGTCATGGACTACAAATCTCTCAGCCCCTCACTGCTGTGGGTTCGAATCCCGGTAGGGACTTCGGATTTTTCATGTGAGGAAGCCTTCCAGCTGGCTTAAGGTAGATCGGTGGTTCTACCCGGGTACCTCTGTTTACTCGGGGTCTTCCTCCACCTGTAATTAGCTGGACGTCGCTATATGATTGAAATACTATTGCAGCGACGGTAAACCCCAATACAACAACAACAACAAAGTTGTAAACATCCACAGTTTATTTATTTGCTAGATGATAGATTTGTGTTAAGATATGTAAATGTCATTCGTTTCTTTTTTTCTATTCATGTTATGCAAGTGGAAATTACTTATCAATTGTTTATTTATCAACTGATTTAATATTGTATTGATAACTCCATTGCCTATACTTTCATGTATATTGAAATCATCGACATTAATACTTGCAACTTTGGCGCAGAATTAGTTACAGTGTACAGTTTCTGGACAGGGTACATGGCTTTTTATTCCTGGCTGAGGCAAATCATGTTACCAGAGTCGCTTTCGTCAGGAAATTGTAAACATGTATAAGGAATTTATTATACTGCAAAGTTCAGTCCTTTTTCTGCGTTAATAGCGCGTCGTATTCGTATACCAAGTGTACATAACGTTATGTACACTGGTTATTGACCAATCAGTAGAGAGAATTTTACATTGCAGTATAATAATAATTACTTATCCTAAAAAAATACATGCTGATAAGCACTTTACAATCATCATATCACAGATATCCAACATTCATAACCCGGAAAACAACCGCTTCAAAATAATTAACTTTGCTAAAACAGCAGCAACAGAACCAAATATATCATATAACGGGGCACTGGGTGCGAGAGAAAAAAAATTTTTTTTTTTTCTTTCTTTCTTTTTTTTTCAAACAAAAATTATACATTTTTGGATTATGAAATAAGCAATTGATCGAAGCGAGGAAGAGAGAAACTTAATTTTAAAATGTAAAATAAAATGAACTGGAATGCGTACTGCAGAATAAATTGCCGTTGCGGAATCAAAACTGCTCGTGTTTATGTTTTTATAAACGTTATCAGCACGTAAATAAACATTTCGAAAATACAGATCCAGACTCTGGCACTCTTATTAAGAAAGTACATAAAGGTTGTAAAAGCTGAATGTAGCTGAATATTGGTGACCCAAATCTGGGGCAAAATTCAATATACATCTTAACTTAAAGATGAAATTTGGAATGCAAATGTTTCTCATAAAATTGAGATTTCATTTTTTTTCTTTAACTTGCAAGATGTTTTTTTTAAGGTTCAAGAAAAAAAAAGATTCGTATTTTTATCTTAGATTTAATCTTAACTTTAAGGGAACTCAAATGCTCATTTTAATGTTTTCTTAACTTTAAGATTACATAAAAATTCTATAAAATATGCGATCTATTTGTTTTTGGACAATCCATGAGAATTTATTCATTTTATCTGCGAAATAAAACCCTGAAAGCAACTGGTGACTGTGGGGAATTGTCAAATTTTAACTTTCTTGACAAAACTACACGAGAGAATAATAAATAAACACCGAGTCGACTTGAGTACATAAGTCAATGTAATATAATTTCATCGAACCAAAGTGAACACCTAATATTTTTTTTATCGTTCAGTGTTTTTTTACGTTGGATTTTACTTAGACTAATTGAAGG
This sequence comes from Solen grandis, assembly GCA_021229015.1. Lineage (NCBI taxonomy): Eukaryota > Metazoa > Mollusca > Bivalvia > Adapedonta > Solenidae > Solen > Solen grandis. The sequence goes on along the minus strand of JAIFHC010000730.1, from coordinate 1,773 downwards.
GTATTGTATTGAAAAATCTTACATAAATCTAGTATCTATATCGAATACCGCCCAAAAAGGGAGATTTGTTTAGCTTAATGGCTAAACGGGGACTGCATGATTCAATCCCAGGTCTGATTACACTAATTCCTTTCAAATCCTTATCCGAACTGTGTATAAAGTATGTACAGTCAACAAGCAGACATGGGTGGCTACAAATATCATTTTAAACTTTATTTATTTCATCGATTATGAAACAAGTTCTCAAAATTATATTAATTACTCTCGATGGCTCTGGTTGCGGCGTATCTGGTCATTATTGTGGGAGGAAAGCGGAGAGCCCGGAGAAAACCCACATGTCAGGGCTGGCGACCACTGTACCTTCTCACGTACGTGATCAGGAATCGAATCCAGGACGCATTGGTGAGAAAGCGAAGCGCGTTACCGCTACGCCTACCTAGTCACCAAAATTTCATTTTCACTTCAGTATTTTCAGTTTGTATCTCGACGAATCTCCAGAGATTTAAACGGTTCCTATAATGAAGTATAAATTGCTATTATCTAATTGTAAGCAACATACCTGCAATTTACACGCCATTCAATTAAATCTAGAATGTAATTTCCGGACAGAATGCATACATTTACATATAATATCATAAGACATGTTTACTCTTAGATACAATACCTTGTGATATATTGGTAAAGGAAATGATTACGAAGAAGAAAGTACATTTTTTGCATTAGGAAATGCTTGAAAGCTTAAGGTCACGGTAGCCGTGGTACCCAGTGGCAATTACAGCTTAAATAGCAATTATTGTTTAAGTTGCATTTCAGACTTATTACAGCTTAAGTTGCAATTACACTTTAAGTTGAAACTACAACTTAAGATGCAACTAAACTATAAGTTGCATCTTAACTTTAAGATACAACCACACCTTAAGTTGCAATTACACTTTAAGTTGAAACTACAACTTAAGATGCAACTAAACTATAAGTTGCATCTTAACTTTAAGATACAACCACACCTTAAGTTGCAATTACACTTTAAGTTGAAACTACAACTTAAGATGCAACTAAACTATAAGTTGCATCTTAACTTTAAGATAAACTGAAGTAGCGACTGCATTTTAATTTGCAAACTTAAATTGAAGAAATGTACGTTTAGTGCTAAGTGGATACCGTTTAATATTGTAAAAAAGTCAAGTTTGCATGAGCCCTGAAACAAAGTATAAGAGTGTCGATTTACCCAAGTTACCATATGATAGCTATTAGTAGGCCTACGTTACAGTCGCAGTAAAATCAACATTCCGCCTTCTTACTTTTTTGTTTCGCATCAGTTCCTGTTTAAAATCCATCATCAATTTACAAGTATAGTCCTCAAATGTTTTAAAAAATGCAGCCTAGAGGCAAGCATCCCTTGATCTGGAGTAAAAGGCTCTTTTGCTCAAACTTTACAAAGGCTTGCATTTACTATAAAATTCCCATGATCACTTGATGGACCATGATCACAATGATTTAATGATTGATGGCATACCTTAAAGGTTAAGATGAAATGTAAAGCCTGTATAGTCCTGGAGTTGTTTTTAGTTTGGTCAGAATGTACATGGCCATTGTGACATATCGGAGTGGTAGAGGATTAATAAACATCTTGAAAATTATGTTACCTAGAACGGCCATATTCATTTTCGATTGTAATGGTTTCGCTTTTATCAATCCCAAAATCCCATTCCAGGTTTTAATCTCGATAAGGCTGATTACACTTTGAGACTTTTACTCAAATGCTGATTCGATCTT
>JAIFHC010000729.1:0-50000 GCA_021229015.1 Solen grandis | reverse complement strand
TTATAGACCATGATCAAAAGAGCCTATAACTTCAAGTCATTGGATGCTTGCATCTGCGCGTGCACTGATGTCTTTTTAAGCATTTGAATGACTATGATTATAATTTAATGATGGATGGATTACCTTAGACGACAGAAAATATAAGGACTCCGAACTGAAAAAACTGTTCGGTGATATCTTCTCTTTCAAGATATATTAACTTGTTCTAACATTACATCGTGCCAACGCCGTTACGGTGTGTTCATTTGAAAGTAGACCATCAAACTTAACACTTATCTGTTTGAAATGTCACTTGAATCCCAACATTGTTTGTTTTCTGTTTATATTATGCGTTATCCACTGAAGAACAAAGTGCTAAATTAAGATAACAACGCTTATTTATCGTATGATAGAATCTTGGTAAATTGGATAGCCTTATTCTTATTATGAAATTGCTTGTTTTTATTTGTGAAGTTGGCATGCCTTTGTCTTTCAAAAGGTATTTACCCCTCCCCCACCCTCTCTCTCTCTCTCTTTCTCTCTCTAACACATATGCACACTTAAAGGAGGAAGAGGGAGGGACATTTTTTAGCCCTAATCCCTTCCACAGTTAATTAAATAAAATGTATTTCCATTGCTTATTACCTACCGATGGTTGCTCGGATTTTTATCATGTCACATAACTTCTTCCGGTGGCTGAGTGGTTAGAGCATCCTCCTCTGGAGTGGAAGGTCGTGGGTCCAATCCCCGGCCGCGACATACCAAATTTGTAAAAATGGTACTGGAATACTAGAGCTACCTTGCTTGGTGCTCAGCATATATATATACAGGATAGTTCCAGGACTGGATGGCCCGGTGTCAGGATAATGTGACTGGGTGTGGTATCATATCACATGTCTACGTCGTGATACTGCAGTGATGTAGCACTTTATCTGTCTCAAGTTGACATCGTCTCCAAATGATTGAAATACTGTCTGTGGGACGTTTAACCCAATAAACAAACTTCTAGCAACTCTACGCGTTCGTTACAATGCACTCGACTCACCCCCAACCTTAAATATATACTATAACTTTGCACAAGAAGAAAAACACTTTTGATGTCTGCACACGTTAATGAGGGACTAATTAACTAAAATCACATTAAGTCATTAGATAATTATGACCAGATCATTTTCTTGTTCCGTTAAGCGTCTTAGATTGAAGGACCTACTTTGTTAGACGTGACACTAAGCTGTGACTGAAACAGATGTTTGACCCTTAGTTGGTTTGTATTTTCCTACATCTCGAAGCCCTCGAAATTGTTTGCGGTTTTCACGCGCGCGCGTGTGTGTGTGTTTTACGCAAGGTATCGATATTTAAGTTTAAATCTTTGTAAAACACAATGATTATTATAAATTGAATTTTACGTTTTGATTTTTCCATAAATGATAAAAAGTGTGATTGCAATGATACAAACTTGAATACCTTACCAACTTACCTCTACCATAATTTTCGATTTCGTCTTCAGATAATGTATATTTAAATTGATTGAAATTAAATTATTTAGCATTCTTGTGTTCTATTTTTAGTATACCATTCGTTTTTATTTTGACAATTAAGACAATGTGTACTGTGTTCATGTATGTATGTATGTATGTAGGTATGTATGTACATGTATGTGTATGTATGTATGTATGTATGTATTATGTATGTATGTAGGTAGGTAGGTAGGTATAACTACTGGATGAAATATTACTTATACATACGAATCTTTCATTTTTATGGAATTAATTTTTAATGTTTAAGTTTAGTAACATTCATGAACGTTTTTGTTATAGCCCAATGTGTTTATGTTTTACTCTTCAGCTTTGGAGAAACAGAAGTAGTCAATGCTACCCGGGGTCCTTCCCAACCCGTCGCTAGGTAACCAAAAATCTTCCGCAACTGTACGCTAGACTCGAAAACATTTTGTTTTTCGTTCTAAAGGTTTGGGTAGTATGCCAGTCATATAAAGGTATAAAATGGCCAAACAGAACTGACATACCACATGCATGTATGTTCACCATATACAATCTCATCAAATGACTTTAAAGCTGTTGGTTTGACATAACACATCTCTAGCAAACAGTCAAACAAACAAGGGTTCGGGCTGTCGCATAACAAAATTCAAGCTATTGACCGATACGAAATACTGTACTGAAGTACGTAACATCAGAGATTGTATATACATTATATGGAGAACCTGGTGAAACACGGGGCTCTTTTGTTTACAGGAATTTTGTTTATCGGTTTAATAACCTCGACAATCCTTCTTGAAAAGAAAGATTTGATATCTGTTATTTACCGAGGGTGATATGGTATAACTTGAAAGGTGACGAAGACACGAACTGGGGCCATTTCTGTGTTTTTATAGCGAAGGAGTTTGTAAGCCGAAAGAATTCTTCTTTGTAGGGCCGCTATTTATCATTCGGTCCATTACCTCATGTTATGTAAACTGTTTTAAGGAAATTAGAATATTTTTTCACACTGATCCATTTCCGAGAGCGAGCGCGCGTGTGTGCGCGTTTGATAGTATTGACACATGTAGTAAGCTTTTGATATTGCCTTTAAATGTATACTATCTTATCAATTTGCATTAATTTCAAATAAACTGTCGGTGGGACGTTAGATCAAACAAACTAACTAATACTAAATATTGTTAAAAGAATAAGTAATAGTAGTAAACGAAGAACGAAGAAGTAGAAGAGAAAGAAGAAGATAAAGATAAAGAAGAGGATGTAGAAGATGAAGAAAGAGGAAGAAGAAAAAGTTAAACGAACAGAAGATAAAGAAATAGAACAGGAGAAGTATAAGAAGAAGATAATGAAATTAGAGAAAAGAAGAAGATACAGTCCTAGAAGTCTTTGGGAAGAAGGAAATGATGATGGTTATGATGATGATGATGATGATGATGATGATGATTCTGTTGTTTGTGATGCTGTTGATGGTGATTTGATGTTATATCATAATTGTGACAAATATTTCCTCAAGTCAACCTGATCTTGATTTCCAACTGTTGGTGTTATTCGAAATCTATCATCTTCGATTGTATCTCATAGAGCAAGCCACTCAAGGACTTAATCTGAAGTTAATATCATGTAATCAGAAACATCTCGTTGTAAGAGATTTAAAGAGAAATGATTTTGATCTAAGTAGTGCAATAGCCAATTTAATTCCGCTCATTGGATGGAAACAAATGCGCACACTCTTTAATAGCCTTATACAGTTTGAAATGTAGGTCAATAAACTCACACTTCATCCAGACGTCACTTATATTATCCATATTCAAATCCAGTTAGCTATGAATTTATCCGCTTGTTTGTGACAGATCTTTTTCTGTATCATATATGCATAAATAAACAATAAAGCTATTTAGTAAAATCAAGCTAAGAATGCATTTGGTAGAGAAGACAAATTTCTCGATTTCACTGTTGATGATTCATTGATAGAAATACTGTTGGTGGGACGTTAAACCAAAACAAACAAACGTATCGATAAGTTAATATGTGTTCTGTTGAAAAAGAAATGTCCACTTGGTGATAGTCAATTTTCAATGCATTGTTTCATCAATTTAACATATATATTTTAGGCAGACTGATGAAATACTGTTTTCTATCAGAGAGATAAAACCTATATCCCACAGTGAGAGTGATATAGGTATACACAAAATAGTTCTATTCTTCATCAACAGTCAGCATAAAATGAAAAGAAAATTTGTTTTGAGTGGATATGGAATATAGATATGTATGGCATACAGAAGTGATACAATTGTATCATTTTCACTCGCGCCACGACCTCGTGAAAATATTAAAAGTGTATCACTCCTCGATGAGATCTATTCATATCCATCCAAAACAAACAAACAAACAAATATCTATCTTGAAGTTATATTTACATGTAAATAATGAATAAATTAGTCGACGAGATATTCCATGTTCACTCAAAACAAAGAAATACCGTCTATTTATCTATCACAAACATAACAATTATTTCAAATACATATATCATATTGTTATTTTTGGCGTTTACCGTCGCTGCGACAGTATTTTCGGCATATCCAAGACAATTACGGGCAGATAAACTAGCAGATGACGAAGTTGACATACCTAAAGGATGTAAGGTTCAAAGTACAGGTCCAACCCAGGAACCGCCGAGACAGATTAGTATAAATGTAAGAATTTGTTTGCAAATAGAGGTAGATTCTAAAATAAATTAGTTTAAAGTATGGCATCGGGTCGCAATCTTTCATCTTAAACCACGTGATCCCCCCGACTTTACAGAAGATCAATGGTCCTTCCTAGATCGATACAGAAGCTATCCGGTATGGAGGCACATGTCTTTATCAATCACTCAACGCCATCTTAGATGACCTGATGCCCTCTCTTCCCATAAGTCTACTATGTTGTAGTTCACTTTCGGATCGAGAGTGAACGAATATTAAGTTTATTCTACTTATCTCAAAATTCATTCATTCTGCCATTTATTTTTTTATATCACTGAGTGAGTGAGTGAGTGAGTGAGTGAGTTACAAGTAAAAAGAATATGCTTGTTTTGAAAGGATATGGAATATATCTCATCGAGTAGAGAAACAATTTTAATTGTATCCTCAAAATAGCTCCATTCTAAGCTTATGTGTCTCGATGTGATACTTTTTTTTTCTTCATTTTTACTCGAGCTATGTGCTCGTGAAAATGTAAAAAGCGTATCACTACTCGATGAGATATATTCCATATTCATCAAAAATAAATAAATAGAAATAAAAGATGTCTTATATACATGTACATTAAGATAGATAAATACTTCTTTTTAGCCGTGTGGCTAGGCTAGAGGGGCCACTGTCTTTATTACTTGAGTATAACTAGGGAAGGGTTTAATGGGGTTAAAACTTATAAAACATGGGATAATATCAAAGTAACGGTCTATTTGACGCATTTCGTATAAGTAAATTTGCAAGATTTGCGGAATTTATTTAATGGATGTACTAATACTAGAGCTATGGACTGATGATTTGTCTAAAATTTTGGTATGATGTTAAAAGTAACATGTAATTCTATCAAGTAATTGAACAATAGATATATGTAATTGAACAATAGATATATGATATTTGGTATTCAGTGAAAGCAAAGAATTTTCTTCAGGTATTGACACTGATTTTTTTTATTATTACATGTACATAGTTAATTAAATTCCAAGTATTAAGGTGTTATACATGTATTGATATACTTGAGAAATGATCCATTTATCAGTTTCAATTCAAATTTATAAATAATTGATAAATGACTGGCGTTGAACTTGATTCATAAAAGATGTAACTGTATTTGAGAGATATGATATCATATAGTTACATATTTGTTTGTTTTTGTTTAAACGTGCCACTGACGTCAGTTATTTTGGGGGATTCGCCTCATTACGATATCAAGTTTTTTTTACAAGTGGCATGATACCACACCCAGTCACATTATCCCCACACCGGGCAAACAAACCCTGAAAATGTCGTTATATGCTAACGGCCAAAAACAAGAGTAATATGCATGTCGCCCATTGAAAATCAGAAGTGTTCGTCAGCATTCTTTTTATATAATGCTTAGGACCCTTTTCGCTTTCCATGTCCTAGTATCATTTCAAAAGACTTAAGTGAACGAACCACGGATCCTCCTTGTTGCGGTCAGAATACAACATTATTATGAAAACAGTGTTTTTGTTGTATAATTGTATAAAAAAAAAGATCCGTATAACCACATTGTTGTCCCCCTGACCGCAAAAAAAAATAAGTCAAACAGTTATTGTGTGAGTAAAAACAATGTAAGGAAGTTATATCAAAAGTTCACGTAGCCAAGAGATGCTCGAGCCGAAATTGTCAGAGTGGGCCCTTCAATTAACATTGAACGCCGGCCATTTTTAAGAGGTTCACTTTGATTATCAGGATAGATAGTGAAAAAAAAAAAAGCTTAAAAGAAAGTATGTAAAAAAAGATGTTAAGGAAATGAAAATCACGTTGACAAACTAAAAAAGGTCGAACGGAGATGGGGCCTAAGTGGTCACAACGCGGATCTAGCAATCTGACATCTGTTTGTTTCATTCGGGGTCACTTCCGTTCACGCGTGCTCGTGCTAAAAAGCTTGTATTGTATTCTTGTTTATTTTTTGGATGCAATGAATCCTACTTGAACACGGTAATGAAGTAGTGAAAGAAGGAGAGAGAAATCCTATAAAGACATGATGCATGTACTTGTTTTTATAGAGAGGTTTATTATCTCATTTTATTTATTTATTTATTTATTTATTTATTTATTTATCTATTTATTATCCGTATTCTTTATTTTATAAACCAAGAAGTTCGGGTTATTTCTTAGTGCCAGTATATAGTTTTCCATATTATCAAAAGTTGTATGATGCAGTTAAAAGTATATAAAGTTGTTTTCATTATCATATTTATGAGTGTTTAAATTAAATTGTGTTTACATACATATATGTTTATTTTTCATTTTTTTATGTTTTTAAAAATGCTCGAGAAATACAGTAAGGCAGTCGGTGAGATATAAACGACTGTGTGTACTTTGGAGTATGGGTCCATACACCTCATGTAAATACGCACTCACACGAGCTTCACTCTCATGGAGGATGTATGAACCCGGATACTCTAAAATCATTAATTTTCGTTGTCATTAAAGTTTGTGGAATCTTAATAAAGTCAATTTCGTTGGTACGTATATTCGTGGATTCATGTTCTACGGCACGAGAGATTCATGAAAAGGACAATTTTCAAGTGGATTAATATTCGTGGACAAAGTCGTCTATGAAATCGACGAAATTTATTCCCCCACGAAAATTAATGATTCTACAGTAGTGTTAATCAAAATACATACATATTTGCCATTCCAAAAGATTCATTTTTTATAATCTAGACAAATATGATACACATATATAACATTTTAAAGGAAAGGAAAATGTATGTATTAGTTATCGTTTATATTTTAAACTTTATGCAATTTATTGCAAGCGACGTGAGGCGAAGCGCTGCGATAAATCTATAAAATTTAAAATATATACGATAATAAATAACAACAAGCTCCGCCCATAATTGACTTTACGTCACGTAGGCACATTACATTCATATTTTTTCTCCACATCAAGACCTCGCGGTTCATTTTATGCAAATCTATATTTTTCAAATTTTGATCGAAACTTTTCTTTGGACGATTAATTAGGACAAAATGTAAGTTTACAGATTGTCCTATTTGAATGTTTTTATTTCGTTCAAATTCGAAAAATATATTGCATTATAAAATGAACCGTGATATCTTGATATGGAGAGAATATGGTGCCTACGTGACCAAGGCCAATATGATACGGAGCTTGATACGGCGGCGGATGATTACGTCATGTTTTGTTAGCTAAAAATATAAATGTACCCAGTAACATTGATTCTGAATCGTGCCTAAAAGCATGACGTGTACTGTCAGTCAAACTGGAATCGGTGTATGGCGTACGAGAAACTCTATCATTTTTTTCAGATAAATGTCTAATGGTAATCAGATGAAATTTTTCCAACTCTGCAAGAACAGAAGTAACGTAGCGTCTTCAGCTGGGGTACTTTTCTAGCGATTAATGTATAGGAACGATATTTTCAAATAAACTGTTTGTTGAAAATGATTATACTAGGGAGCTTTTCGAATGTAAACAAAACGTAAAGGGATTCAATAAAGTGTTGTTTTTGTTGTACTTGAATATGACGTTGTATTGAAATTTATAAGCTATTGCTTCTACAGTATTTCAATCATATACATGTACAGACGTCCAGCTAATCATTGGCGGAAGAATACCCTGAAAGTGCAAGGAAGCACCCAGGTAGAGCAACTGATCTAGTTATTTCAGTGCAAACAGTTAGTTATGTGCATATTGCATATATATAAACATATAGGTTTTCTTTGTTCTAATTGTGTCAAATGAGATACTATAATGTGTAAGTAATAAGAAATGTTCAATTCTATTCTATGCTATAGATTCTTAGTCACAGCATCGGGGATAGACCATTTCAAAAGAGAATCGGAAATACCCGGTATAATTCGCTGATTTAAATTGACCAATTAGTGACTGGGGAAAAAACTCAAACGTATGTTGTTGTTTTTTTTCATTGAATAATGTGTGGAACTATACACCAGCATGTAGATTAGGTGTTCGGGAAGTGTTCGTTGATTTACACAGGTTTACGTCTCTTGTCGGAGTAAAATGGTTTATAATCTAACCCTGATCATATCGGAAATAAATGCATGTTGTTGGATGATCAGATCTTATGCTGTTCGCTGCTCCTCAGTGGTCTGGTAATGAGGATTTTGTAATTAAATTTGGTAAGGTTTAACTGTGGTTTTCTGCAGATCAGGCTTTATGTGATACCTTTTGGGTGCGTCAAATGAGTCTATATGAGGGAAAGGGTTAAATTGTTCAAAAGTTCGATGATGAGGTTCGATGAAAACCGGAAACTATGTTTAATATAGATCAACAATTGGTCTTGTTGTACAGTTATCCAGCTGTGCATCTGCAATCTCAAGTTTCCAAGAAAATGAGTATGGTCCTTATGTTAAAATTTTCGTTCACATCGAAGAAATATGACCTACATACATGTGTATGAAATGAAATACAATGAAAGTTACTCATATACTAATGTAAGGGATTATATCAAAAGAAACTCATTCTGACATAATCGGTGATTTCATCTTTTAGTTTGCTCTGTGTCCATAGTTTTATCTTTCCCTTTCTTTCTTTTTCCCCTTTCTTTCTGTAGTATCAACATAACAACCAACCAATTGTTATTTTGGCCGTGCAAGCTTAAAGGTATCTTTCTATTTGACGAGTTGCCGCCCGTGCGTAAGAACAAAAATAAAATTTAATAAATATGGCTATGAATATGCTAAAATCCCTTTTTAGCCTGTTTTTGTTCTACTCAAAATGCTGCTTTTCCAAATGAATGATTAAGACTGCCACAACGTTACGCAATTAGAAATATGCTTTAACAATACTTGTTGTTGTTGTTGATGATGATGATGATGATGATATCATCATCATCATCATCATCATCATGACCGTCGCTGCGATAGTATTTCAATCATATAGCGACGTCCAGCTAATTACAGGTGGAGGAAGACCCCGAGTACACAGAGGTACCCGGGTAGAACCACCGACCTACCGCAAGCCAGCTGGAAGGCTTCCTCACATGAAAAATCCGAAGTCCCTACCGGAATTCGAACCCACAGCGGTGAGGGGCTGAGAGATTTGTAGTCCACGACGGTAACCGCTCGGCCACGGCGGCCCCTTTTTTGTTTTTTGTTTTTCTTTTTTTGCAAGTTTGCGCTTGGAGCATATAGATTTTTCATAATTGGTGCACCATATGGGGTGTTGTGTTGACGCCTGCGCCTGAAATATAAATACTGTTTCGTGTTGCCATCTTCAATATGTCGTGTTGATGTATTGGCTCGTTTCATTCAGCACGCTTATATAAGGTGGCTAAAATAGGCTACCACGTTCTGACTTGAGCATGTCTCGTGTATTATTGCATACTACATGTTTATGTAACAAAACGTGATCTCGTGACACGCGGGTCGTGATTTTACATGAAAACAAACGTGTAAAAGAGAACAATCCAGATGTTTCAATGTCGGAGTGAGGTCCTGTTATTACAAGTGAGTACACATGGGGTACTAATTTTGATAAGAAATATGGAGGATTATCCACCGTGATCCACAATACATTCGCCAGAATTGTCTCGAGAGCTCGTATTGAAATACATTTTAGAAGTAAACTTAAGTTTCCGAAATTTCAAATTTATTAACGATTTATTTCAATAGAACACCTTTCTATTTTTTCTATTTTATCATTGATTTGACAAAATCAAGTGTTTCAACAAGCTAAGGATGACTTTTAAATCGGAAATTTCTTCAGCAATAGAAGCCTAAGCTCGCTTCGGCTTTCTTTTGTCTGTAAAACTGTCTTAAAAGACTCTATCGATAATAAGACAGCCTCACTAATAAGACCAGTTCGCCTCGGTGTGTTTAGCGGTCTTAACAGAGGTTTACTGCAATTTGTTTTATTTTAACTTATGCAAAAGTCCTAACAGGTAATGTCAAATTTCTATGGATCTGATGATTGCGGATTCGATCTCATACGAGGGTCAAAATTTCTCGCAAAGACCATCCCAGGCAAAAAGTACTGGTCCAACACAGGAGACATGAGTATAATGTGTTAACAGTTGTTTCTAATCAACGTAATAGGAATAAGTTTATATTTGAGACTAGGGTTATACATAGCACTTTCAATTACTTGGTATAATGTTATACATTGTCAGTTGTAGCAGATACGTGTATATTGTCTATTCAGATAACAGGTAGAAAAAACATGAAACAGATAAAGCGATGAGAAGTATTATGTTTATTTTGCCGTAATATAACGTATGCTACAATACGTATTTTGAAAGAATAGTACAATGTGCAAACAAAAAATGTTACGCATAATTTTTATGTACATACAAGAATAAAGTAAATTTCAAGTTTTCACATGCTCTTCCGACACTGAAGTAATTGAAAAATTAATGAATAAATAATGGCAACAGTTGATTAAATATAATTAACACTGTTGACAAAAACATGTGATATAGCTAAGACACAAATCTACCTAAAGGATACAAAAAAAAAATAATAATTACCTGTACATTTCTAAAATATGAAAATATATATTCATTGTGTTATATTAATAATACATACTCTAATAATAGCATCACATTGAAACACGGTACAAATCATAAATAATACACGTATGTAATCGTAGTTTCCCTTTTTTCCATATCTAATAATACATTAATTCTGCTGATCTTATTTGCTGAGTTTTATCTCTACACGTCATTAATGAATTCGGTTTCTGTAAAGATGTATTCGAATCAGTGTTTCAGCGTTAATGTGTCATTTCGCATGTAATTTACATTCTACAAACATGTCAATTTTCACTGGATCATACAGGCGTATACGCGGTTGACTCGGTAAGCAATATTAAGAATACTAGTGTGTGTCTACACATGTACTCATATCTACTACTCTTCAAATTATAAAGTGTAACTTCTGATTGGACATGTGTGAAAAGTCTTCAAGTGCAAGTCAAATATTATAATTCTTCCTTTACTTATATTAAAACTACTCTTCTTCCTTGACTAAATAAATTGGACTACTTCTAATGTAGACTAAATATCAACATATCCATCCATCATTAAATTGTGATTATTAATCATTAAGTGATCGTGGGAATTTTATAGTAAATGCAAGCCTTTATAGATTTTGATCAGAGATATTTTTTAAGCATTGAAGGATCATGATTATAATTTAATAATAGATGGATTGCCTTAAATAAAAGTCTTCACATATTAGCCTAAACTATTCCGGTATTCATAAAACTTGAAAATGTTAAAGATGAATATATGTTGTCAGAAAAGAAAATGTGTATAGGGTTTAGACAGCATTTACAAAAATCCATATTTGCAAATAAAAGTAAATTTTTGGCCCATATGAGTGCAAAGAATGACATTATGAACCTTTTGTATGTTGAAAATTGGACACACATTGGTCGCTTGATGACGAAGTTACACGAAAAGGAGTCTTGCACACTGTCTTTCTTTGACTGAACATGTAATTTACATGAATAAAAATGCCTGTGTGAAATACAGCTATTAGCTTTTGAATTATAAGGACGATAACATAAACACATTACATGTATTTAAGTTATTACAAGCTTAAATTGAAATTGTGAATTTCTGAATACTCAGTAACATTTTAAGCAATTAATTAAATCTTAAGTCTACTCAGAATAGTTTGACAAAATATTTTTGATCCGCATATCATCCTGATCGGCGGGGTACATGTACATTAATTGTTACTATGATTCATTGAGTGTTTGTCCTAATTTGCGTTCGACGAAAATCCCTCCATTTGGAATTTCTCTTAACTTCTTTTCCACGAATAATTCATGAGTTGAGTAAGCAATTAATTATTCTTAAGTGTTCTTTTATGAGGAACCAACATCAGTAAGGAAATTTACACAAGGATGTGAAATAAATGGTAGACTTTCAAATTATATCTCTGAAACAATTTAGCCATGGAATACAAAGGTCGATTGCAACGCTATCACAACGTTGAAGAATACAATGCATATGTACTCTAACTATCAGTAGAAATGTCCTAATATACTCTATTCTTTACCTATGGCTGCTGTAAACAATATTTATGTGTGACCTACTTATGTACAGTAAATTGGCCATAACCCGAGTTGCGAACATCTGAGAAAATATTTTAAGTCCTTAGACAAGCTCAAGCAAATGATATAATCATGTTCTCTCGAATATCCGAATCTCGCGATTATTTGAATTTTGGGTGATATTTAGATGAGTGATTATTCGAATTACATGACTTTTTCGAAATGAACTCTTAAACCCGAAACAGAATAATTTATATGGAGCTAAATATACAATAAATAGCTCAGTTTTGCGAATCTTGCGATTATTCGAATACGTTATTCTCCCCCTTTGGTCCTCGAATATTCGTAGGTTTACTGTATGTATGGTCGAAATGCCACATATATGCTCAAGTTTGGGCTTATGATAACATTATACTTCATCTCTTCTGTTCTTAATTACAATCAATTTTCTGGAGACTGTAAATTAATAAAAGCCTAGACATTGTATCATTCCTTTGACAGCTACGCCTTATGCTTATCGCATATCACGCAGATTCACGGATATTGATACTATTGTTATTAATGATTTAGTTTCTTTCTTTATTCTGTAGGTGTCAACTCTACTTCCTGCTTCGATTTTTCAGTTGGTACTGTTTCTTCCTTTGTTAATTTCGATGTGTCGTTTTTCAATGATCCATTTGAGACTGTACTGTCACTTCTAGTAGATCTTACAGATTCTTTAGACTTCGTATTTGCTAATTGTTTATTAGCGAGGGAAGTCGATCTTCTATTCTTCTCATTTTCACGTTCTGATTTTATATGATTTGATCGCCAGTCCGTATATGCGACCTGAAATGCGCGCGTGAGCACTAATGCAATGGAGCGAGCTTTTTCAGTGGTGCTGCAAATAGCAGCGTGACACAATAATGGCTGATCGTCTGCGTCCTTGCAAATCCACGAAAATATTTTATCATTCACGGCGACTTCTACATTACAAAAAGATATGTTTTCAATAAGGAACTTCACTTCCCGTTCTTTTTTCTTATTGTCTATTGGTTTCATAATTAAACCGGAAGTTGTCACTTTTAACTGAACGCGTCTCAGGAGATGCTCCTCTGCTGAATTATCCCAAAGTCGTTGCACCAGCGGCGTCGAACAGCCTTTCCCCGTTGCTGTAAATGTCTCAACACATCCGATGTAGCGAACCTTAAAAACCGGGTCTCGCTCTGTAATTTTGGCCCTACTTTTCAATTTATTAAACATGATTTGGCCTCGCTTGTCGCTTAAAACAAAAACTTACACACAAACTAGGTATATATCATCCAGCACACGATTCCCTTCATATCGCTCCGTCGTATAATATCAAATCCACATTTACCGGTAAGTCTAGTCAATACGATAAGTTATATTTTTATGGGGTACACTTTGAATGTATCAGTAACCATCCGAATTTTATGGTAGGTCCGATTTATTCATGCTTCTTCAAGCAAATATTAATATTTATTTATATACGCAATGTCGATAAAATGGCGCCTCTTAGCTTAATCGCGAATACAGGTGACTTTGCAACAGATAACGACACTCTCCTGTGTTTAGTTTGAGGGATATATCTATATGTCCTCTATATTCCTATATCGATTTTACCACATACTCCCGTATAGCTGCCCCCTCTTTCAATACATGATTATACCTTCATATATCTTTATAACACCAAAATTGCCTTTTTTTTCAGATAAAAAAGCACCATTAGAATATTCATCGATATTGGGATATGTCCGTATATTGAACGTTCCTTATTCAAGTTTTCCGTATTCCTTTCCTATAGCACAACATCCACGGCACTAATTACAGACATGTACACAAATTTCTGGTCCCAAAGGTAGGCAAAATAATTAAACTTTCATAGTATAGTTCCTTCATTCACCACACTCCGTACAAATCTACCTCCGTCAACGTCTAAACCTCCTGCGTTTGAGAGAGATATCGCATTTCAAAGACGAAATAAACACGAGAATCTCAGGCAAACAACGTTTTCAAGCTAGCAACATATACCAAAATCATCTACCTTCCTTAAGGTTCTAGCACGTATATATATGTACTATTGCAACGTCCATGAAACATGCGCTATAATGCAACATCACGTGGTATGACCTAATTAAGGTCAGTAATAAAAATATAATGCATATTATGCACACAGTTTATGAGATTTTCGGAGCATAAATCGCCGACAAGAACTTCAAAGCCGCCCAATTAATCAATACATGTTAATATTGAACGATACCTCAGTGGCCATATAGACGATTTTTGCAGTTAGCTTCATGGCGATAAGATAATCACATACCAGGGCAACGGTAAAAACTAAGAGTGCCCGAAACACTGGGTCCTTGACGAGGGTGCATAAACAGGGTAAATAGGTTCACAAACGGGACACTTTGAAAAAGATAACCGGTAAATCCAAGTAGATATCTCATAGTTTCCATGATTGTCATACAGGTATATCGATCGTTACCGGCGCTCTAAAGGTATTTTATGTGATGTATTTACGATTTATAATGTTTGGAGCAATGTGATGAATGCCATTGCTCAGAAACGCTGTACATTTGACAATTTGCTCTCATATTGATTTATCAAATCTTTTTTGTTTATATATCTCAGTCAGATAGTTTCATTTTCATCTCTTTTCAAGGAGTAGAACATCCAAGGTTCGATCCTTAGGCTTGTGTACATGTAAACATGTTATTATACGTTTATTTAAGTTGTTGTTGTTGTTGTTGTTGTTGTTGTTGTTGTTGTTGTTGTTGTTGTTGTTGTTGTTTACCGTCGCTGCGATAGTATTTCAATCATATAGCGACGTCCAGCTAATTACAGGTGGAGGAAGACCCCGAGTACACAGAGATACCCGGGTAGAACCACCGACCTACCGCAAGCCAGCTGGAAGGCTTCCTCACATGAAAAACCCGAAGTCCCTACCGGGATTCGAACCCACAGCGGTGTGGGGCTGAGAGATTTGTAGTCCACGACTGTAACCGCTCGGCCTCTTTATTTAATTTACGTTTGGCAGAAAGCAACCATACTTGGAATATTATCGATGAGGGAATTGGTGGGGTTAACGGACGTGCAAAAAAAAAATGGACGCCGCGGTCCAATGGTAGCGTATTTGTCTTGGTTTGTGGATTTGGGCCCCTTGGAGCAATAATCTTCCTTAATATTACCAGACGCAAAGTACTGGTCCAACCTTGAAAACGTTGATAAGGATTGGCTTCAGTTTTAAGAAATTATTTCCCAGTCGACGTAAACGAAAAACCCTTTCTAAGGACAACGATGACTTACCCAGGATCGAACGGGTGTGTATTTGCAAAAAGAAAAATATAAATAAATAAAGCCAGTGTAGTGCTGCAAGCACTGCTAATGTGGCACACAAGACTTCATTCGTAACTACTCGGCCATATCCGTCTATGATCGTAGACTTGCATAATTCAATTATTTTGCGCAAGCGATAAAATATAATCATAAGTATATCTAGCTATATTGATCGTGGGCCCGTGATGTAGTAACCTGGTTTGTTATATTGTGCCGTATGGAAGCACTGTTTCTACTTCACTGTAAAATTAAATCATATTTTCTCAGCAATCGGCGGTGCCACCCGGAACGAATGCAAATGAACAAAAAAGTTAAAAGCTTAGCCAACATCTAAAGTGAGTATTTCAACGAACAAAGAAATAAAATCATGATAAATCTAGTTGTATTGTTCAAAAAAGTAACACTTATTATTCATTTATAAAGATAATAATAAATCGAAACGAAATAGGTTTATGGAATATGTAACACCAAATCAACAAAATACATACATGTATACAAATTTATGACTTGCTGAATATTTATTTACTGAACATTATTTGACAAATGTATTGTATGTATAAAATGATGTATTTTTGTTGTCTGTGCAGACTATGAATAATCCGAGCTATAATGTTGTATGAGCAAACATAGGAGACCCTGATCAGACAGCACCAGATTATGCGCCGCAAAATTAATTTTTCCTAAAATGCATGTATTTCGTTTAAAAATTGACAAATATATTGCATTAAATGAACCTGGAAGTCTTGATATGGAGAAAATAATTGACGGTATAGTGGCCACGTGACCCAGGAGCATCAATGGCGGAGCTTGTTTCGATGGAAACTGATTACGTAATGTTTTGCATTGCATACAATCCATGTATCCAGCAACACTGACTCTGTACCGTGCTTAAAACACTACGTGAAACTGTCAATCAAACGGGAGACGTTCAATAATGCAAGGTTAAATGCAAAGCTGAATGGCATACGTGGCCAAACTGTAAATATATTATCGTTTATATTTTAAATTTCATTGATTTATCGCTTCGCGTCGCTTGCGATAAATTCCTTATAGTCAAAAATAAACGATAAGCAATATTTTTCTTTATATTTTATTATCCAGTACTTTTAATACCTTGTGTGACACCACGTGAAGGTGACACAATGCCGCTAGTGGGTTGTTATATCTAGTCCATACTCCAATAAAGCTAAACAACTTAATTCATGTTGTTGTTGTTTGTGGTGGTGGTGGTGGTGATTTTGAAGTTTACCGTCGCTATGACAATATTTCAGTCATATAGCGACCGATGTCCAGCTCTTTACAGGTGGGGGAAGATGCCAAGTTCACAGATGCATAACCGACCAACTGAAGACTTCCTCACGTGAAAATTGGGGCATGTGCATGACTAAGACCACTGTATAACTATAGAGGGTCAAGTTTTAGAACAAGACAGCGTGTATACAATTACAAGTACCACTGTCTGATTGGTACTTAGAATATCAAAAATGACTCATCATCAAAAGGAGACAAGCAATTTGCACCTAAGGACGGGGAAATATATGGTTTTCACACTTGATGAATTAAAAAATAAGACTGAAGGCGAAAGGCGTATCACCCTCATATGTACTCGTACATACATTTGTTCCTGTTTCATACACGAATCGGTTTCTAGTCATATGCACTGTTTATACATACAGGTCCCAGAGACGGTAGTAAGTGTGTTCATACAGGTCCCGGAGACAGCGTAGTTAGTGTTCCATACAGGTCCCGGAGACTGGGTAGTTAGTGTATCCATACAAGTTCCGGAGACTGGATAGTTAGAGTGTCCATACAGGTCCCGGAGACTGGGTAGTTAGTGTATCCATACAAGTTCCGGAGACTGGATAGTTAGAGTGTCCATACAGGTCCTGGAGACAGGGTAGTTAGTGTGTCCATACAAGTCCCGGAGACTGGGTAGTTAGAGTGTCCATACAAGTCCCGGAGACTGGGTAGTTAGAGTGTCCATACAAGTCCCGGAGACTGGGTAGTTAGAGTGTCCATACAAGTCCCGGAGACTGGGTAGTTAGAGTGTTCATACAAGTCCCGGAGACTGGGTAGTTAGAGTGTTCATACAAGTCCCGGAGACTGGGTAGTTAGAGTGTCCATACAAGTCCCGGAGACTGGGTAGTAAGAGTGTCCATACAAGTCCCGGAGACAGGGTAGTTAGAGTGTCCATACAAGTCCCGGAGATAGGGTAGTTAGAGTGTTCATACAAGTCCCGGAGACTGGGTAGTTAGAGTGTCCATACAAGTCCCTGAGACTGGGTAGTTAGTGTATCCATACAAGTCCCTGAAACTGGGTAGTTAGTGTATCCATACAAGTTCCCAAGTCCCTGAGACTGGGTAGTTAGTGTATCCATACAAGTCCCTGAAACTGGGTAGTTAGTGTATCCATACAAGTTCCGGAGACTGGGTAGTTAGAGTGTCCATACAAGTCCCGGAGACTGGGTAGTTAGAGTGTCCATACAGGTCCTGGAGACTGGGTAGTTAGTGTGTCCATACAGGTCACGGAGACTGGGTAGTTATAGTGTTCATACAGGTCCTGGAGACTGGGTAGTTAGTGTGTCCATACAAGTCCCGGAACGGAGTTAGAGTGTTATACTGACTAGTAATCCATAAAGTCCGGTGTATAGAGTTCCATACAAGTCCCGGAGACTGGGTAGTAGAGTGTCCATACAAGTCCCGGAGAGGTAGTTAGTGTCATACAGTCCCGGAGACTGGTAGTTAGAGTGTCCATACAAGTCCGGAGATCTGGTAGTTAGAGTGTCCATACAAGTCCGGAGACTGGTAGTAGAGTGTCCATACAGTCCCGGAGACAGGGTATTAGGTGTCCATACAAGTCCCGGAGACGGTAGTTAGAGTGTTCATACAAGTCCCGGAGACTGGGTAGTTAGAGTGTCCATACAGTCCGAGACTGGTAGTTAGAGTGTTCCATACAAGTCCCGAACTGGTAGTTAGTTTATCCATACAAGTTCCGTAGACTGGATAGTTAGAGTGTCATTACAAGTCCCGTAGACTGGTTAGTTAGAGTGTCCATACAAGTCCCGGAGACTGGGTAGTTATAGTGTCCATACAGGTCCGAGACTGGGTAGTTAGGTAGTTCAACAAGTCCGGAGACTGGTGTTAGAGTGTCCATACAAGTCCCGGAGACTGGTAGTTAGTGTTCCATACAAGTCCCGGAGACTGGGTAGTTAGAGTGTCATACAAGTCCGAGACAGGTAGTTAGGTGTCCATACAAGTCCCGGAGACTGGTATTAGAGGTTCATACAAGTCCGGAGACTGGGTAGTTAGAGTGTCCATACAAGTCCCTGAGACTGGTAGTTAGTGTCCATACAAGTCCCGAGACTGGTAGTTAGAGTGTCCATACAAGTCCCGGAGACGGTAGTTGAGTGTCATACAAGTCCCGGAGACTGGTAGTTATAGTGTCCATACAAGTCCGGAGACTGGGTAGTTAGAGTGTCCATACAAGTCCCGAGACTGGTAGTAGTGTCCATACAAGTCCGGAGACTGGATAGTAAGAGTGTCCATACAGTCCCGGAGACGGGTAGTTAGAGTGTCCATACAAGTCCCGGAGACTGGGTAGTTAGAGTGTCATACAATCCCGGAGACTGGTAGTTAGAGTGTCCATACAGTCCCTGAGACTGGGTAGTTAGGTATCATACAAGTCCTAGACTGGGTAGTTAGTGTCCATACAAGTCCGGAGACTGGTATTTAGAGTGTCATACAAGTCCCGGAGACTGGTAGTTAGATGTCCATACAAGTCCCGGAGACTGGTAGTTAAGTGTTCATACAAGTCCCGGAGACTGGTAGTTAGTGTTCCATACAAGTCCGGAGACTGGTAGTTAGAGTGTTCCATACAGGTCCGGAGACTGGTAGTTAGAGTGTCCATACAAGTCCCGGAGACTGGGTAGTTAGAGTGTTCATACAGTCCTGGAGACTGGGTAGTTAGGTGTCCATACAAGGTCCGGAGACTGGGTAGTTAGAGTGTCCATACAAGTCCGGAGACTGGGTAGTTAGAGTGTTCATACAGTCCCGGAGACTGGTAGTTAGAGTTCCATACAAGTCCCGGAGACTGGGTAGTTAGAGGTTCCATACAAGTCCGGAGACTGGTAGTTAGGTGTCCATACAAGTCCCGAGACTGGGTAGTTAGATGTCCATACAAGTCCGGAGACTGGTAGTTAGAGTGTCCATACAAGTCCCGGAGACTGGTAGTTAGAGTGTTCCATACAGTCCGGAGACTGGTAGTTAGAGTGTCCATACAAGTCCGAGACTGGGTAGTTAGATGTTCCATACAAGTCCCGGAGACTGGTAGTTAGAGTGTCCATACAGTCCCGGAGACTGGGTAGTTAGAGTGTCCATACAGTCCCGAGACTGGGTAGTTAGTAGTATCATACAAGTCCGGAGACTGGGTAGTTAGGTGTCCATACAAGTCCCGGAGACTGGGTAGTTAGAGTGTTCATACAGTCCCGGAGACTGGGTAGTTAGAGTGTTCATACAGGTCCTGGAGACTGGGTTGTTAGAGTGTTCATACAAGTCCCTGGAGACTGGGTAGTTAAGTGGTCCATACAAGTCCCGGAGACTGGGTAGTTAAAGTGTTCATACAGGTCCTGGAGACTTGGTAGTTAGAGTGTCCATACAAGTCCCGGAGACAGGGTAGTTAGAGTGTTCACACAGGTCCTGGAGACTAGGTAGATAGTGTGTCCATGCAAGTTCCGGAGACAGGGTAGTTAGAGTGTTCATACAGGTCCCGGAGACTGGGTAGTTAGAGTGTCCATACAGTCCCGAGACTGGTAGTTCGAGTGTTCATACAAGTTCCGGAGACTGGGTAGTTAGAGTGTCCATACAAGTCCCGGAGACTGGGTAGTTAGAGTGTTCATACAGGTCCTGGAGACTGGGTAGTTAGAGTGTTCATACAGGTCCCGGAGACTGGGTAGTTAGAGTGTTCATACAGTCCCGGAGACTGGGTAGTTAGAGTGTTCATACAGGTCCTCGAGACTGGGTAGTTAGAGTGTCCATACAAGTCCGAAGACTGGATAGTTTGAGTGTCCATACAAGTCCGGAGACTGGGTAGTTAGAGTGTCCATACAAGTCCCGGAGACTGGGTAGTTAGAGTGTCCATACAAGTTCCGAGACTGGTAGTTAGAGTGTTCATACAAGTCCCGGAGACTGGGTAGTTAGAGTGTTCCATACAAGTCCCGGAGACTGGGTAGTTAGAGTGTCCATACAAGTCCCGGAGACTGGGTAGTTAGAGTGTTCATACAAGTCCCGGAGACTGGGTAGTTAGAGTGTCCATACAAGTCCCGGAGACTGGGTAGTTAGAGTGTTCATACAGGTCCTGGAGACTGGGTAGTTAAGAGTGTTCATACAAGTCCCGGAGACTGGGTAGTAAGGGTGTTCATACAAGTCCCGGAGACTGGGTAGTTAGAGTGTTCATACAGGTCCTGGAGACTGGGTAGTTAAGAGTGTTCACACAGGTCCCGGAGACTGGGTAGTTAGAGTGTCCATACAGGTCCCGCAGACTGGGTATTAGTGTGTCTGTCCCGTAACCGGGATGTCGTGAGTCCGATATCTTGACATAACTAAAGTCGTTAGATCTCCAGCATGTCAGGGTAGTTCCAGGACTGGTTAGGTGTTGCGTGTGGTATCATTTAGGGTGCCGTGGTCTAGAGATAGCTTCCAGGACTAAGAATCTTAAGGTTGAACCATGGATGACGCCTGTGTCAACCGGTAGCCCGCATAAATGAAGATTCTACGGTTTTGTGTTTTAGCCAAGTTGGTAACAATAATCTTTCATGACCTTCACAGGTGCAAAGTACTGGTACAAATCTGGAACCCCCGATGGGTACTTATTCATGTTGTAAGAGATTAAATCCTCATTGACTTAAAAGTAAAGGACTGTATTCCTTTTTTCGTGTTTCACATTGCATTTCTAACTTAAACTAACAGGAGTAGCTACCATTATGACCGTAAATATGCACTGAAGACATAAGTATTTTTCTTATAGAAACAAAAATGATGAAATGCCTACCAAATTAATTTTAGTATTACTGGCAGCTTTGAAAGGATGAAACTGTAGCTTACATGTTACATCGGGGAAGGCGGGTGGGGGAGGGGTCAACTTTCGTTGGTTTCCATAGTGCATGTTATTATCATCGAATATTTATCTTAATCTAATAATTCCCTCTCAATAGTAAAATAATACATAAAAATGAACCGATTTATATAACTAAGTATCAACAAACATATTTTGATACAGAATCAGCGAAATTTAATGTCATCGGAAATAAATGGTCATGCATAAAATCATTTACCAGTTATCTCTCATGCAGTAAACAGTCAAATACCGAGATACACTACAGCCAAATCGACATATTGAACATACTGCATGTATCTGCATGACCATTTATTAATACATATTCATCCCTTTCTTTACATATAAAATAAATAGAAAATAAAAAAATGGATGTTGTATATGGAGGACTTGTTCATCATCTTCTATTTCATATGAGGACAAATGAATGAATACGGGTATCTATTCAAACATTCAATTAATGAATGGAATGATGCAGAGGGTCTTCTGTTACGGATGGGAATTAAACAGAATTTCGCTGCATTCTGAACCTTGAGCAGGGCTGCAGATGGTTTTATCAGTTCTGTCTATTGTTTGTTTTTTATTTTGTTGTTGTTGTTTGTGTGTATACATCTGTTGTTGTTGTTTAAAATTCGAATAATTATTAGATTAAAATCATATGAGTAGTGTGTGAACATATATATGTATGAGTACATGGAAACAAAGAAAGAAACAGGTCATGGATTATAGAATTTAATTTAGATGCTAGCATAGCAGTCAAACTGAAATAAATCACAGCAAACCGTCATTTATGATATTTTGAGAGTATGTACATATGATAAATAATTTGGCTAAATAATTTTTCAGCGATAAAATAAATCGTTTGCCATCACCGAAATCTAATAAAACGTCGTGCATTACACAACCAAGCAAAAGTAAGGACGCAACACAGGGGATGCAATCAAATAAATTAATACATAATCAAAAAATCAATAAATAAATCAATAAATCAACCATTTTAGCAATGCATAATTTGATATGATCAAACGCATACATATGTGAATACAAACGTATTGTAACATGTTAATAATATAAACTATATTTCATTTACTTTCCAAACATGTAGAACGTTGAATGCACGACTTACTCCATCGTCGAAACCCACGTTCGCTCAATACGTTTTTGCTTCTTAATCGACCGTGGGTTCTTTGATTTTCAAAACTCTGAACTGGTGAATTATGAGAATGCATTTCATTGGATGCGTGGCTGAGACACCGCGGACCATTTGACCAATGAAACGACGCGGTATTTTGAATTTCAGCTTCGTTCAAGCATGTAGAGGTGACGTCACACTCTTCCTTATCTTGCCGAAACAATGACAGCTTTCAATGAAGAGTATTCAAATGACTACGTGATGAATATTAATGAAAATGAAGTTTTAAGTCTTAATTACAGAGCATGTAAAAATTGTATCGATATGTAACAATGAGATATCAAAGGTTATGGTGGATATTTGTTGGTATTTTGGTGAAAACAAGTAAAAACCTTCAAAATAAAATGTTTTGATTATTTAATGCCTCTTTCTACACGAATTGTCCATATCTTACTTTTGTGGGATAAAGGCATCTTGTTTCCCCTCGTAGGAGATAACGTTATATTTCCTGTTGTTATTGTTATTTCTTTGTCCCGTGCGTATTTGTCATTTCACCAAAAACAAGGAATAATTACATTTCAAACAAAAATAGAGAACTATAAACACAAATCACGCGATTCGCAAAAAAACTAAATTATGACCTTTGGAACTTTCTCTTGTACATTGTCACATCCCCGTATCGAGTATAACAATGACACGGAAACAAATTTATCATAAAAATAATAGAATTTCACAAAACACAAATAAAGATATCTATCTTTATTTCGATTCACAAAAAATTATTAGGCACACATATAGGACGCACAATCTGTGTCCATAATTTGTCCAGTTAAGAGAGACATAACTTATTCTTAATCATTTTAATTCAAATTGGCTGCTAGGTTCAGTTATGACGCACGTGGCTAGAGACCATACGGTTGTGCGTTCGGACCCAGTGGGTGAGGTGCAATGATTCCTCAACCTTCCCAACCTACGACCTGATCCAACTCGGAACCTTTGTTAGTTGTAAGGACGCGGATTGTTGAAAACAGAAATAAATTAAATCATTAAACTTTTTTATATCCATTTGACGCAATGGCAGACAGAGCATGAACGGGGTCTTCTCTTTTCTTTCTTATACAATAGTGTAACTAAACACAATCTGCATGGCAATAGCAAGGAATCTATTGTTCATATACCCTTTCATGTTCAAAAATTAATATTCACAAAGTCATAATGTGTACATGAGTATTCATGAGATAATCAGTGGCGGATTCAAGGGGGGAGGGCGCACCCGGCGCGCGCCCCCTCTAAAAGTCCCCGAACATACATAAAGGTAGACATACAACCACCCAAAACTCACAAGAATGCACTATTTAACTGCTTTAAAAGAAAAAAAATCGCATGGGAATTCCCCAGGATCCCTAGTCAAATCAGAACTACACACCCTTTTCACGGCCCTAGCAAAGCAGCAAGCCGCTTGCACTGTCACTGCCTACATTTTTTTTAAAATATTGCGCGCCCACCTCCCTAACCTGAACTCCTTGATCCGGCTCTGGTAATGGGTTAAGGGTTAAACTGGAGTAAGGAGAATACATGCAATGCACCAAACTCATCCCTTAAATGACCTCTGTATTATCACCTCCATGAATGCGAGGATCGCATTGAAAAAAACAGTAGTTTGGTTCGAGCTTTAGAAGAGGGTGCCTACTCCAGCAGTACGATGACTGGCACATTGCGACTGCCAGATAAACTCAGGGGCAAACTTTGGCAGAGAAAAGAACATTTGTCTATTAAAACACTCTTGACATGTTAAAAATCTTGACAAATTAAAACAACATTGACTTATCAAAATAACTGGCTTATTAAAACAAACTTGACTTTAAACAACATTGACCCTGTCAAAACAACCTTGACTTTTCGATTATGTACAAATGAAGATTGTGGTTTTCGGAAATTAGAAGTTGAAATACGTCTGCGACTGAAACCGATAAGAAATACACAGCAATTAGACAAATCAAACAGAACACTGATTTCTATCAGTTATTACATGTACAACGTTCAGCAAGTGCCCGTAGAAAGTCGATTCTAATTGGGTAATTCGACCCACGTGACATGATTTCAGTTCAAGATGAAGAAATACGCGTATGGAAATTAAATTGCAATAATTTCTTCTGCTGCAGTACATCATTAATTCAAGATCATAGTTCACAACACAGCATTACATGTTTAGTTATCGCATTTTGAGCGAGCATTTAATATTTATCGCAGAACAAGTGTAATCTATAAGCACGCAGTCATAACTAACATACATTCAGCTCAATACCATGCAATGTTTCATCTGATACGGTATTGAACTGTATACTACTGAAGTTTGTTGAATCCTAGATATCTGCCGGTATGTCTGGAACTGCTTGTATATCTTTTCCGGTCTTTAGCATCATGGATACCGTCACATATTCCATACTGTACGCGCCAAAGACGGGCCACAGCGGCTTTGAGGTGTCGAGATTCTTGAACCGGAAGAAGAGCCGTCTATTTTTAGCATCAACTATGAACCACTGCCTGAGGTTCATGTCGACGAGAAATCCGATTGTTGTTCGCAGAGAGGTTCCCGGCGGAGAGTTCTCTGTCAGCTTGTTGTGGTAGAGCCGGACACCATTGTGAAAGGCCATCAAGCAAACCGTGCGACACAGCGCGCACCTGCGGGCACTGACTGTCCAGGCGTACGGGGAAACGTCCACCGTGTAGTTCTTATCTATTTCTGACTTCCGAGACAAAGCCACTTCGAAAATGAGGTCGTTTCGAAGTTGCCGTTTTATGAAAAACTGGGCAGTTACTTCGAAGTAGAATCGCCCGGTCTTGCTAAATGGACGGTTACCGATGACTCCACGGTAGTTCTTCAGTGACGTGCCAATATGAGCTGTGCGGCCCCGGATGTTCTTTAGGGTCCGGCTGTCGGACGAAACCATATCCTGTGGATGGCAGGTAGCCCCGTCAAGATGGAAGTCAGGACCTGACAGGAAATACAAGCATAATTCAAATCATTTTATGGATACTCTTCAATTGGGGGTAATATATTAGAGTCCCAGAACCTTAAATGTGAAAAATATACTTAAAATACACTGAACAACTTTTATGATTTGTCACTTCGAATTAAGCGAATTTCTGACATAGCAAGCACTTAAAATCAGTTTGGTAAATGTCTCATTTGAAAACATATCATGAAGTTAAAGTTTGCCAATACTTGTTCTTGATACGGATTTTAATTGGTGAACAGTAGTGTGCATTTCTCCGTGCCTGTCTGTACACGATGTGATTTAGAACAGGAAAAATATTTAAATATACATTTCTTGAAGTTTTCTTTGATAATTATTACGACAAATGTCATTATGTTTTCCAATTTTTTTTAAATTTAGTTAAACGTTTTAGGGTTTTTTTAACAAGCTACAAGTGAAAGAAAAATACGCTTTAACAAAGAAAATCAACAAATGCCCTAATTCAGTTGAAGGCATTCTTTCCGAAATATTTAAACTTACATATGATGTCTCCAAACACACGATAAGAGCGGGACTTCGTTTTCGGTGTTTTCTCATCATAATCATCGTCTTCTAGCCGTAGACCTGTAAAGTAAAATTCGCACGTGCAAAAATAACAATCCAACAAGGGAGATAATTAAACATACAAGTCTATTATGCGGTGTATCCATGTACCGGGAAGAAATGACAAGTTTTCAAAAATATTTGGATTACATGCTTACAATGCGAGTTAAATGTCTTGTTGAATATACAACTGTATTGCATTCTGTTTGCCTTGAATTTCCATTAAATTTATTGATTTTAATTATTTAATCAATATATTACTGATAAATTGATTACTAAATCTCTGGTGAGGATTAAGATCTAATCATTCAGCTAACAATTCTACACACACAAATCACACATATCTATTCTACATAACCTAATTTCTAGTCACAAACTCAAAACTTTTAGATATATGCTACTCAACTCACAGAAACAACATAGGGAATTAATATTAAAATTACAAAAAAAAAATAAAAAATGTATCAATGTTAAACCATTCAAAAATGGTGAAAACTCCACCCCTTACAACCAGAGATATTGCTATCATGTTAAAGGTTTCCAATTTGAAGAGACAAAAAGTTACTAAATTATTTGCTTATTGCCAAATGTATGAAAAATGAGATATTGTTTAAACCGACAACTTCAAAACGTTGACCTAATTTTATAATGTTTTTTTTATAATTATTTTTCTTTCCTTCATTTTTTTTGTTTACAGAAGCTTGGCTGATATAAGTTTTCTATATTAACCAACAATTGAAAATAAACCCTAAATCACGTGGCACTTATAATTTGCGAACAGTATAAAACCAGGACTAAATTCAACAATCTGTTCAAATTAGACTAAGACTCAGGAATTTAAAATATTCCATTAAAGCAGATATTCATATGCGGATTAATATCAATTTCGATATTTTTATGCAATAATATTCCCATTTTACACTGTCATCATGGATTTTAAAATTTAGAATCCTGAGAATCCTGAGCGATTGATTAATTATGGCTCTTTGCAGTCTACGCATTTCGATCCGCCTCAAACTTAAATACTTAGGGGTAAATTTCTTTATTTCTGTTTCTACTAATAAAACTGTCAATATACTACAGTGATAAATTCTGTTTTATGCAGTGGTCTAATATAGTTT
This sequence comes from Solen grandis, assembly GCA_021229015.1. Classification (NCBI taxonomy): domain Eukaryota; kingdom Metazoa; phylum Mollusca; class Bivalvia; order Adapedonta; family Solenidae; genus Solen; species Solen grandis. Next base: position 22,492 of record JAIFHC010000729.1, on the reverse strand, counting down.
AAACCATAGTTTAAAATGTCAAGAATCGTTCCCCATGCTTGGATCCGGCATCCAGCCATTTATTTCAGAGTGATCCGTGAGGGGTGTGTGTAGCCAACAGCGGAAATCACCGTAACGACAGGTGTGTGTGTGTGTGGGGGGGGGGGGGGGCTTGAAACCAACTGTGGGGTTCTCTTATTTCCTCCCATGGATTTAATCACACCCCACCTCCACCCTGGATCCACGCGCATGTCAAAAGGTCATAAATTTACACGTTCTGCTATAAGCTTTGTATGAGATATGCTCTGTTGAAGACCTTCACATACACACGTATTGTCTGGCAATATTAACCCTTTCCCTCAAAGGAGAAACCATGAAAAGACCTATGCGAACAACATAAAACCAGATCAGCCTGCGAGTAACTCGCAGGCTGATCAGGTTTTATGCTGTTCGCTGCTCCTCAGTGGTCTGGAAATGAGGACTTTGTAATTAAATTTTGTAAGGTTTAACTGTGGTTTTCTGCAGATCAGGCTTTATGTGGTACCTATTGAGTGCGTCAAAATGAGTCTATATGAGGGAAAGGCTTAACCTGAGGCATCTAACTATTCAGTGACTTTTCTTCGGCAATTGTAGGTTTCAGAGGTAAAACATGGACTTCAAGATGTGGTACAACACGTGTATATGTATAACTTAGAAGCTCATGTGTTTCACGAGCCTTCCTAGACTCAATGATAATGTGCTAGGTTTCTAGACTGAAGGTTTTGGGCTCGAATCTAGTTCAGACCAAATGTAATTTTCATTTTTTTTTTATTGACCACTGTGTTAAATAATGTACCACATGCAAATCACACATTGCACGATTTTATCGAACTTATGGTTAATTACTCCAGCTCCAGTTTCTCAATGCATGCCGTATAAGAAATCTTCGAAACATTAAAATCAGAAGAAAATTCAACACATTATTCATCTATCCACTCACGCTGCAAATAATTTAAAATAAAATGTGAGAATAAATATGAGTTCTTAAATGGTTGGCATCGAGGATTTGAACAAGCCACTTCGTGATAACTGAACTTAGCACTGAGCTATCCGGACTTATTTGAAGTATAAAACATTGATGACTACCATTAAAAATGTTTGGATCGTAATAATTTACGGAAACTTACGAAGAACATCACGGAGATTAATCAGTCTCAGGTCAATATTGCCAGACAATTATCACAAGCTACTACGAAACCAATTAGAAGTATTTGTGTCATTGGTCCATAACCATCTGCCCTATTAAGATGTTAAATATTTGCTTTCAGCACTTATGGCTGTGGATTTTTTATGTTACCCTAACAACCAGTGAACTTCCTTCATTGAACATGAATGCGATTGGTTCCCTTTCACACAGACTTACCGATTCGTTAAAAAAAAATTAACGCGGTATTGAACAGAACCAGGATGAACAATGTAAAACGAATAGAACAAAGCGAATTTAAATTGTCCAAACTAATTCGAAAATTGCCTTCTATGATTCTTTGAAATATAAAGAAAATAAAACAAAATATCCAGGGAAAAAATAGTCGTGTAGATCTTATGCTAACACCAGTCCCATTAGGTTTTGTGTCTTTTACCTGTCAGCGCCATGTTTTCGGTTCCCGTTAACATCTTACTAGAGTGTGAACCTGATTTGCCAAACATTCCAAAAATATTTAACAATTATGAAAATACATAAACCTGGTTAATATTTAAAGTGTCAATAAAATACACGTTTTAGCTTTTGTATTTGCCTTCTTAAAAACTAGTAAAAATAAAACATAAATTGATTATTTTTCTTCATTTGTGTTTGTCTTTGACAGAGACGGGGTGAACGAAAGGGAAATAATGAAAGGAGGTAAGATAAAGAGAAAGAGACGAACACAAAGCAAAGTTGCAACCATATATTTAAAAGTATAGTCACTAACGGCACGCTCAAAACACTCCAGGCCTTTCCACCATTGACATTCGCAGAATTACACTTGGAAACCACTTCATGTATGTCAAAAAGAGAGACAGACAGCCAGACTGACAGAGAGAGAGAGAGAGAAGAGAAAGAGGGGGGAGGCGGGGTTAACGGCCCCTGATTAAGTTTATTGTTTGTTGTGTGATTTAATGTCCCATCTACAGTACTTCAGCCGTTTGGAAATTATGACTTATTTTGATCGATGTAAACTCAGTTCGAAAAGGAAGTGTGCACTTCTTAATTTTAAATATTTCAATATTTAGCAAACTTAACCAGTTTCAAATCTCATCGGTATTTGTCATCGATCTAGCCCAAAATCTCTCCATGAAACTGATGTTTGCTTGATTTTGAAATATTTAAAATTAAAAAGTGCACACTTTCTTTTGAAACTGAGTGTAGTGCCGCGACACTAAAATATAACACTGTAACATGTGACATGATACCACACCGAATTATATACACCGGGCCAACCTGGGCGCCAAGCAGGGAGCTACCAGTACTGTATTTAACGGCTTTTTATATCGCGGTAAAGGATCGAACCCACGATCCTCCGCTCAAGAGGCGATAGAGTTCCATGCTTCCTGCTGTGGCCGTTTATAGAAGGTATAAGGCAGATGAAACAGCACGTAGCCTGTCAATCTGCTTGTCTGAAAATGGTATGACATGCATTTTTTCCAATTCTTTCACAGAGTCGAAAAAGCCATTCCATTGCGTCATTCGCCGTTCTCCTTCAACGAAATGTGTCATATTAATGTGCACATCGTTACAGGTTGAAAAGGGTTTTACAGGGGGCCAACCAGTCTCCCAACTCTGCGTCTCACGAACAGCCTCCGTTGTCTTAACAACAATGCAAGCGCGTGCGGGTCTAGCTCCTAACGATTTCACAAGCGTGTGTATTCTTTGATAACAATAGACACTTTGACAATACTATTTTGAAATAATTTTATTTTGAAAGGTTGTAATTAAGGCAAATAATACAGGAATCTAGTACTGTTATCTAACTTGAATAGACACAAAGGAATGACTCATGTTCGACATTTATGTCCCGGTACTTTCGTTAGGTCACAAGTTTATATATCAAAGAATGTCCCAAACAAATTAAATATATGGCAAACTGACAATGGGGACATAATCTTCCTGCAAAACGACCTTCACCCTTGTGGTTAGGAGAGTGAAACCCCGCTTATTATCATAGTTTCGTATTGACCTCTTTTATGGCGGCCGAAATCATTTTGCGTAGAGCATTTGAAACACGACACATCGATATTTTGCTTTGCGTGGCAAAATCTCGCGTGAAGTTTCGACGTCATGAAAACTCTTGGTTTGGCGTGCTATACTTATAAGCCGCGCCACCATAACTAAACAGAACATATACCTATTCATCCAGTGTTACTGACGTAGTGTTTCAAATGAATTATAAGAATAAGATGATAAGACATATATCGTAAGTACATACATCGTAAGTAATTGTTCAAATCAAAATGTAGGCCAATTCTGATATTCTGAATGATACGGAAGCACAGAGGGGACATAGTGTGTTTTTTTACTTTTTTAGTATCTCGTGATCATGAGTTATCTGTCCAATCAAATTTTTTTTTTTTGGCTTTTAGGTTTTTTCTTTTTTTATTAAGTTATTATCTCGTGGCCACGAGATAATAAAAAAGAAAAAAACACTATGTCCCGTCTGTGCTCCCGTAGAATGACCTTTGAACGTACTTTAACGACTTTAAAATGCTTACCACAGCAATTAACAGTAAGAATTAATTGAGATAGCTGGCTCAAGCCAAATTAACCCACACCCGCAACTTAAGTCATGAATTCCTGGATCTGCCACTGTTTATATTTCCTGAAACGGTCGTACTTGTAAGCAATGTAGGATGTCATCTTTTCTGTTCTCCAGTCAGAGTTTCTCCTAAAGCATCAATGCTATGACCTCTCTCCCCCGCCCGCTCTCTCTCTCTCTCTCTCTCTCTCTCTCTCTCTATCTCTCCCTCTCTCTCTTTATATGTGAGTGTGTGTGTGTGTGTCTTTGCCTACCTGTGTCTATTTTAGAGGGAACATTCTGATATTTCTGCTGTGTCGGATTTCCTGTTTCGTAGTCACCTGTACAATAAAAGGGGGAAAAAAGTCATTGTTTACTTACATTTAACGTCCCAGTGACAAAATTGCAACCATTTATATAGAACTCTGTCGACTTGAGAGATATACACATGTAGTGCTGCCATCTTGTTGTCCGTAATTTGTGACCAATTTGGCCCTATCCCCTACGGGTAACAGAGGCGTGATAACCAGTACCAAAAATAGCATGTTGCGCCGAGAGCACACTGCTAGGATGTATACCGATCCAGAGGGAATCAGGCGTAAAAAATGTTACTCGTTTCCACTAAGACAAAGAAAAAAAATATGTTGTTTGTTTCCACTAACATCTCCGAAAAAAAATAGGGTAGATTGCTGAACTTTTTATTTATTTTCATCTTTTTTCCTTGTTTACCTTATTTTTTTAAGAGGAAGTGACGAAAAACAGTGTTTTGTAACCGAAATAGCAAAAATGCTACGAAAAAAAATACAGGGTCGAACAAAAAATAAAACAGGGTCGGTTGGGTTAGTGGAAACAAGTAACTTTTTTATTACGCCTAACCCGACCGACCCTATTTTTTTGTTCTGACCCTTATTTTTTTTCGCCTTAGAGAAGAAAAGGACCCCCCCCCCCTGGAAAACCATTGGACTCTTTCTGTAAAAAATCTTGAAAGAAGAAAAAGTCACGCAGGTCAAAAGCTCTTATCGCATAGTCACCGAGTTTAGTTAACCCTTTCCCTCATAGAGGAAACCATGAAAAAACCTATGCGAACAGCATACAGTAACTCACAGGCTGATCAGGTTTTATGCTGTTCGCTGCTCCTCAGTGGTCTGGAAATGAGGATTTTGTAATTAAATTTGGTAAGGTTTAACTGTGGTTTTCTGCAGATCAGGCTTTATGTGGTACCTATTGAGTGCGTCAAAATGAGTCTATATGAGGGAAAGGGTTAAATGGTAACACTATGGTTCTCATTATACGATATGTAATATAGTACTGATACAGGAATATACATTGCTATTCGCCACAGAACAATGCCAAAATATCTAAATTTCTAGAATATGATTAATCCTTAACATTATAAAATTAATATTCATGTATAAATTTATCAATTTACTGAACTTTAAGTGGTAATTTTCTTTACCATGCAAACTGTACAGAATCTGAGCTACAATACTGTATGCGCGAACAAATGAAACCCTGATCAGACAACTCAATGAGGAAGCTGTCTGATCTGAGTTTTCTCTATCTGTCAAGGCGTCAAACACGTCAGCATGAGCTAAAATGTTATATATTACATCATAGCTAATGAACATAAACATAATTACAGCTCATCAAAAAAGTACATCACTGCTATATCAAATGGCGATATACGCAAAGCGTCATAATATTAACCAATTATAAGCCCTCATGATCAGACCATGCGAAGAGGTCAAAGATTACTTCCGGTCCCGCGTGCGATCACTACTACGTTAAACATTTCAGTATAATTCAACAATCACTTACAACGCTACAGTGGCGCCCTCTTTAAGTGTTTGCATAAATGTACTGTACAGTATTATTTAATTATCTTCTTGAAGAAGTCATGAAATTAGGCTTAAGTGACAACAGCTTTATTCGGCGCGTTTGGCTGGTGTCATAAAAACCGCGACGCGACGCGTCAAGGAGGGTGACAGTATTTAACTTACGGATAACATCGTCTTCGAGTGCCCCATGGCGTCTGACCTTGAAAGCGACTCCTGGGTCAATTACTGGCATTCCCATAACAAACACGCTGGCCCTGTGGTCTCCTAGTTTCGTGCCCTGTAAATTGATTAACAGGGATATATACATGTATACTAAGAAAGGGCGTATGCGATATAAAACAGGGGACGGAAGGGGCAAAAGATCCATGTGGTGACTACAACAGAGCTTACCCACAAACATTGTCATGTGGACTTGTGTCATATCCTTGTATGTTGTTAAATGTAACTGTAATCTTTTGTTTATCATGCAAATTCAAATGGTCACGAATTGTCATCAAAAAATATTGATTATTATGGATTTCTACTTCAATTTCTACTAAACGCGTCGCTTCTTTTATACCGCTTAACTCCTCCTCCTCCTCCTCCTCCTACTACTACTACATGACAACAACTACTATTTATACTAAACTACAACTACTTTTACTACAACTAATAATAATAATACCACTACTACATGTGAACCACCACAACAACAACAACTAGTGCTACTATTATTGGCTCTGCTGTTACTTATTGTGATAAATACTTTCACAAAATATGCTGCTTTCTTTCTGGATTCATTTACTTTTCGTGATGATGATTATCAGTACTTTTCGCCTGGAATGGTACAGTGGACCACGGCGCCCTTTGTTGTTGTTGTTGTAGTTGTTGACTAATAGCAGTAGCAACAGAGGTAGATGTAGTACATCGGGAATGAAATTTAGAGAAATGAAGCTGTAGTGCAGAATATCCCCTTCACTATAATGTATTTCTAGTGTTCTACCCTTCATCTGGCATTTCATTCGGGCCAAATATTACGTGCAAATATACACACCTGGTAGAGTACTTTATAAGCACCCTCTGTATCGGTAAGGTCAATAACTTGAGCACGTGACTTCTTTCCCATGGGGTTCATGACCTCAACCCGGATATCAACTCCCGGCTCCGCCAGGGGGCGCTTCTCGTAGTCATGGAGAGTGATCATCATGGCCGTTTCCTCCCGACCCAGCCCGATGTCGTAGGTTTGAATCTTGATGTTGATAAAAAAAAAATGAAATTAAAATATTTTATAGTAAAAATTGTTTTAATAATTTCAAAGTTAAAATGATAAAAATATATTTTCACTCACTCCAACATAAAATGATCTTTTTTTTTGGGGGGGGGGGGGGGTGCAATATTTTGTTTCATCAGCATATAAGGTTAGTTCCAGGACAGATTAATTGGTCCGGTATCAGAAAAATGTGACTGGGTGTGGTATCATGCCATTTGTCTTCGGTCTGATATACTGTACTTTGGCAGAATCTAATTTGTTTAAAGTAAACATAAGTATATCACAAATGAGAAACTGTCGGGGTATGTATACACATAAGCAAACAAAGTACCTCTGTATCGTGTAAAACGGAAGTTTTGTCGTTTGTTTGTTGTTGTTGTTATTATTGTTGTTGTTGTTGTTGTTGTTGTTATCGCTGATTTAACTAAATCAGTAATATATCTTTCACAGTATGTATGACTGTGTGTTCGGTAAATAGTTAATGTTATATGTGTGTGTTCGGTAAATAGTTAATGTTATATGTGTTTATTATCTTGAATAAAACATGATTAACTACAGTATGTATTCGGTAATTTATGACACAATTCCGTTATAATGCAGTGGTAGGACCCTAGCAGCGAGATCGCGTTGTACTGGATCGCGTCCAGTTGACGTTATGTTATGGTACTCTACGTGTTATTTAAGTATTCAACTCGTATGGTCGTAAATGCCACCAGGAAATTAAATGGAGAAGAAACAAGGCCTATATATTTTCTCACGGTATACTTCAACATGAAACGCACTTAGGTGCTGACCACTTATTAACGTGTTGTTTGGAGGTTTTACATCTTGAAATAACGCTTTTAAAATTACTTCACCCATTACTTTTTTTCCTTGATTTTTCAGTGTCTAATTTTTTATACGCAACCCACAGGCATAAATGATCGTCGGGTCAATCAGCCTAGGTTCGATTTATTTACATGTGACAAGCAAGAAGTGTTTTTATTTTATTCTTTTGATTGGATTACTGCTATATAAATAATAACGATACAGTAAAAATTATAAAAAAATATAATTTCACTCCCTCCGATTAAAAAGAAAAATAGCGCGCGCGCGTGTGTGTGTATTTGTGATCTAGTTTACTTCGAAAATTGTATTCCACAAAAACGAGCAAATATCCTCTATACGATATATTTGTACGATATAATTATATATACGATTTGTTGTTTTGGGGTGGATTGGCGGTTGTTGTTTGTTTTTTGTTGTTGTTGTTGTTGTTGTTGTTTTAGTCTGATCAAGTACGATGTATTTCATGTGTATTTATTTAGTTTTGGTATATACAATAAATTCCATCAATAATTGGTCATTTTGTCTTCAACTCCTTTGCAATGTTTTACATTTTGACTGTTGTTATTTATAACGTTCTGTGTGCACGAACACTTTTTGCTTAAAAAAAGGATTCAAAATCAAGAATCATTTCTCTGGGTTGGAATAGTTTTTTTTTAAAATAGGAAAGTCTTGAATTAATTCACGCCCGCAGCAGGGATCGAACTGGCAAATTTCCGCGGTCCGTACTCCGTAAGCATGCCAGTGAACACCTTGTAAGGGACATTTAGTGTTAGCAGCGCCTGAATGGCGAAGATAACAAAAATGAAATAAATAATACTTTTGTATTTGGTATGAAAGCCGTTGTTGACCAAACTTCACCCATCTTGTTCGAGAATTTCTGGAAAGCGTCTAACATCTTATGAGCATGAAATTTCATATCGGCCTTGTTGTGCGGTCTGGTGTCGATTTCCATCTCCTTTAATTCTCCAAGACGATTAAACAGACTGTCTTTCATTTGCAGGAATTCCGTGGCATCACTGAAGAAGGAATGAATTACAAACAAATCAGCGAACGAAAAGAGAAAAGCTTGCAACCCCCGTGCAAGTGACGGCGAGCGTTTTTGCCATTTTTTGGTCGCCCCGGTATAAATAAGGGTGTAAGCAAAACCTCGATATTACTAATCAAATTCTAGATTTATCATCATTTCAAGTTTAAAATCTTACTGGATCATTAATGTACACGTTTGATAAAATCAGTAAGTTAATACTATTTTTTATGCCGATTGGGAGAAAACTTATGCTAATCATTATTGGCGGTCATAGGCTGGACCAGTACTTTTCGACGGAAGTTGCATAAAAGGTTCTTGTCCCAAACAGGACTCGAACTTAACATCTAATTAGTAAATGACGTCAAATCGATAAAATGACGTCATGTAGTATGAAAAAAGAAATGCATTAGAAAAGAACATTTTCACGGTGAAGATAAAACGACCGTACAATCCTCTTCATTATCATGATACGGGCATTCGCTAATCAGCCACCATACATACCTGTAACCAAGAACGTTGCCAGAAAATTTTGCAGCATGGTCAAGACTATTCTTCTCGCTGATTAGTTTGTCTAGCTGACTTTCCATCCCTTTTTTCTTGGCTTTCGACGTTGCTGCTAGCTTCTCTTTGAGTTCATTCTTGCGTTTTTCGAGTTGCTTCTGGCATGCAAGGAATGCTTGATCCAGCTCTTCCTCGGTTGAGTTCTCCTGCAGGTATTGTATTTTAATTTGGTTGATAACATACACTGAATTTTCGAGATACTTATAAACCTGCAATTCACCTACGTAATTAAGTTTTCAATCGTTGTCCTTCGTGAATATATTGTGATAAATATTTATTTTAAGGGACCGGCCCCGTTGGCCGACAGCTAAACTTGGGAGTTCGTGGGTCCGATGCATGACCGCAATATACCAAAGTCATTTTCCTTCTTACTGGTGCTCATTATAATACATATAGTTCTGGTAACATGCCATTTGTCTACGATGTGATACCGTAGACTTCTGTCTCAAAGAAGACAAAGTCCCAAACTCGGTCGAATTTCTACGAGCACCGACGAATATAGCCGAGCGGTTATGATTGCAACTCGGTAAGATGCTAGCCATATACATATAAACCATTTTAAAGAGAAGGTCGATCAGATATACGTCGTTATGTAGTCTGTCTTAAGTTTGATCTTTAAGGTTACTGCAGAATATTTGTATAGATAAGACAACATCTCTAAGCAACATAAACACATGAATTACATACAGAAATAAATCAGTTCATGTCAACTAACGCTCACCTTGATGTAGAGGTTTTGAATCTCGTCCTCAATGCTCTGGATCGCTTCATCAGCCAAATTCTTCTTATGACGTATGTCAATCATCAGACTTTCTATAAATAGAATAAAGTCCCGGTTATTCGACAAACAAAGGATATCGAATAAACGGGATTCGACTGCAAATTCAAATACATTGCGTTATTCGAAATGATCATGTCCCTTTTTGTTTCAATGTAAAAACACCCTGCGTTTTTATTTTTCGAAAACATGGCTGTTGGTCAGTGCCTATAAATTCTTTTGATTTTTACACCTAAAATTCGAAGTTGCCAACAAAACATAACTTATTTTACATTTGTTCATTAACATTGCGAATTTATCAAGTATGTCGTGCTTGAACAATCGCGAGTCTCGGAATACATATTTCATGAATGAAAATTCATCTCGGACTAGGCAGGGTACTTGAGAAATCAGTTCCCTGTATATTGCAAATTTTAATATACTTACAATGTACTTTGTATGTTATAATCACGATTTTTCTTTGCTTGATCTGAGGAATTTGGGAGATGCACATTCGGCATAGTCCAGATGGATTTTGTACAATTTGTTGGAACGCGTTTTTCTTAACCATAAAGAAAAAGTCTATGAATAAAATAAAGAACTGTTGTTTTTGTTCGTCTTCTTCTTTCGTCTTTTTCCTCTTGTTTATCATCATTTCTGAGGTGACCATTGTTCGAAAAGCTTGTGAACATCATTGGGTGTCCGGATGGTGTAATGCACTGGCTTTTAACAAATGTAATCCGGGTTCGATCTTAACGTTTTTTAAAAACTGCGAACAGAAAAGCCTGTCAAAATAGCATGGCCATGTGAGTAGTGGCAAATGAAAATAAATTAACTTCAAACTACAGGTGTACAACTAAGTACACTAGCTTACCGACGAGTCTCTTGTTCTCGATGTAGACGTCATTGATGTTCCTGATGTCATGGCCGTCCGCTTTGTTGTGTTCAGTGACGGCACACAACGAACAGATGGGCTGGTCACAACCCTTGGAGTAGCAATAGAAGCTGAAGTGTTGGTCCTCATGATCCTGAATTGGACACGTGCGCTTGTGGTGGAACTCATCCAGGTTTGACCTGCAAATGGTGGGTTGACAGTTTAAACTTTTGTAAGGTTTGTAAACACGGAAACGAAATAGATGACGTCCCCAAATGACTGTAATACTTCGGTGGGACGTTTTTTAAACCTAATAACAAAAAACAAGCCCTGATAATCACATAATAGACATACACAATATGTAAAGTATATTTGTATTCAGTTATGTGAGAGAATCGGAGGAATCTATAGCGAAATATTGCAATTTTATTATACTCAGCCAAAAAAGAAAGTACCCATCTATAAACTTGGATTAACATATTCTGATTATTTGTTCCATCAAGCATAAAGACCCACACCTGTCTGACATTACGTGAAAATCTGAAGTCGCTGCGACATTTCTTTCATTGGAACAATTTGGTCGATATGACTTAGGGGTCGGGTTCAAATATGACACTTCTCGGTAAAATACAGCATTTACCAACGTACCTGTATTTAGCATCCCGATAGCTTTGTTTAGTTGTTTATTATTTTTCGTTTGGCTTGATTTTGCGTAATTTTATATAATTGTGGTTTATTTCCAGTCAATCGGTACAGTCAGATACCACAACCGGACATCGACGTCTGCTGCACAAGGCACGCGTGTAAACCACAAAATTTGGTTTTTAACCAAAGGGCATGGTTTACTCTTGCGTAGATCAACAGGTATACTTCAACGATTACACGTATACATTGTTTATTAGTTATTTGTTTAACTGTTTACATAATACTAAATTAAACAGAGATATTAAGAATTCAAAGGTGGATACTTTTTGGCTGAGTCAATTACATGTCTTTGCCATATGTCAAGTACTCTTGTATTCAAAATTGGCCTCGAACCTTTTAAGTGCATCCACTCCCACGACATTGTGACCTTTCGTGACCTTTGTCCTCTTATGGGCCTCGGTACAGACCCCACACAGGAATTCATCACACTCCCGACACCTGTGGGAGGCCCGGTTCCGGGGGTCACAGCTGTCACATCCGATCTCCTGGGTACGGTTCCTCACCTATACAGGGCGAGAAAGAAAAAGCTCCCCGAAATGATTACGCACTTTATGATATAAATGTAGATTCAGTGCCATTAAAAACGCCTCGCCTTGGAAAATTTAATACTGAATATTTAATTTCGTGTTTTTCAAACAATTTTAGATTAAATAATCACGCATGTGTCAGCAATATATTTATGCATGTTTTATGACTTGCATATGACAGGAGGGGACAACCCATGAAAAAAAGGGCTGGTGTGAAATATCGAGATTTTATACATAAGACGGTTTTTTTTTAAGTCCTCGAGTTTGCCTTATAAAACGATAATAACTAACAGTTCAAAAACACGGAAAAATAATTCGAGGGTTTGATGACTACGTCTTTATTAAAACGTTATTGCCATAATTTGCACCAAGCTCCTTTAAAACTCATTTATTAGTCATCCCCGTTCAGATTTATATAGAAAGTACTCGCAGAAGTTGAATGGTGTATTTATGGGTCAAATAAATGTACATAAAATCATTAATTTTAGTTAAGGGAATTTCGAGGGTACTTAATTCATGCTCTTGAAAACGTGATGTCTATGTTTAAAAAAAAAAAAAAAAAAAAAAAAAAAAAAAGGTTTTCGTGGAGATTAATATTCCTAAATAATACCTCCACGAAATAGACGAAAATTAGTGTCCAACGAAAATTAATAACATCAAGGTATTTCTCGTGTTCAAAGTGTTAAAGTAGTTAATGCATTGCCAACAGAAACACAATGCTTTATAGTTAACATAACGCCGAATGCATGAACAAAACACTATCTCTCGAGTTGAACTTTAATTCAATCCTACCATTACACAAGATATATATGGCCTAGCTTCAATTCCACTATTAATGCTTAGTGCTAAAAATGCTTAAATTATTGAATTGAGTAGAAACGCATTCCGCCATTTCTGTTGTAAGAAATAATTAAATACAAGATTGACATACATTGTTCCATTAATAATTCATTATATTTATTAAGAAATGAACCACTTGGGTATTTTTATGAGAGAAACAAGAATTATAAAATGTGCCCCTAAGTATTCAAGTATTACTAAGTGCTAATTTAAACTTAATATTTATTTTACGTCAATTGGGAACCAGTTTATTCCAGCTTATGCAAATCCTTCTCGACGGTTCCTGGGTTGGACCAGTACTTAGCGCTCGTCATGAAACATCCTTGCTCCAATGGGGTTCCAACCCACAACCTTCAGATCTGCAGTCGGCCACGATACCACTGGACCAAGATGACTTAGTGCTAATTGTAGTTGGTGAAAAAAAAATGATGTATTGATGTACATTCGGAAGTGCTTCTTAAAAAATGGATTTTTTTTATAACAATTGGTTTTCCTTCTAATTGTTCCTATGAACCAATATAGCGTTACTGATTTTTGTAGCGGAGAGAACAAACTACCTTGAAGAATTTGACAAGGTGTTGCCTTGCTTGGTCAACTGGAAGAAGGTCCTTGTCGTTATTTGGAACCTCGTGAACTTCGCTACATACAGGGCACTGGACCATTTCAGCCCTGATGCGGGACTTCAGGCATGCCTCGCACGCGCTATGCAGACACTGCATAATGCGGGGGTTCCTTTCCCGCGTGTCGTAGAAGTTCTTGCATACTGGGCATTTCAGGTTCTGCTCCTATATTTACAATATTAAAAACCTGGTCTGATAACTACTCTGAAATTTATTAATTTAATAGCAATATATATACCAGGATTTTGACCATGAAATTGATATATGGTAACGCATTAAGTAAGGGAATATATAGTATGGATAGTTTAAGTATGACAACATTTAGTATAGATATTTTAAGAATTACAATATATAGTATATATATATATTTTAAGTATGACAACATATAGTATATATATATATATTTTAAGTATGACAACATATAGTATAGATATTTAGACTGGCGGCATCGTTAAATTGAATATATACCGCAGCCGATTTAATTGTATCACTCCGTGCTTAGTAGTGTTTCACATGTAATGCGATTAGTAAGATCATGACTTCCTTAGGAATGCAATTTATTAATGGATTCAGGGTCATGACCCTCACTCCGCCGAACAATTATGAACAAATCAAAGCGCACAATGCACCGAGATACTGCTGGCGAAATTATCATGAAACAAAGAGTGAGTTCAGCTGACTTACTAGTACTAGAGTTGCAGGAAAAAGTGTGGAATTTTTTGTGTCTATCGACTTCAACCCTGCTGAAATTTTAGCTATTTCATTTTAAGTATGCCAGCAGTCTCTAAGTGCTTTGAGCGTTTTAATTTAAAGTACGAGGAAAAAGCCGGGAAACCAGAAGTACCCTCTCTCTTGTTTATATATACACGTGTACCTGAAGAGCATCATCAGCATCAAAACCGCTTCCTTTTGACCTGTGTGTGTCCATTGCCAAGTTTTCAGTCCACGAAGGCAAGGGGCGTGTCTTCTGTAAGAACTCGTGACGTAAAACGTTTGACCGGGTCAGACGAGGCCGGTCTAGTCGCTCTGACTGACTTCTCTATTAAAAAAAATTGAACAATTTTTAAGCTTTTTAAACAGGTTTACAGATAAGCGATCCTTGATTTAACATCAAGTAAGTTATTCAAGTAAGAAATTGTCACCAGTAGGAGCAATCGTGTAATTCTGTCAATCTCCGGAACCTTCTGTATGATTACACATAGGCTTAATATGACAGTTAATTACTTGAGAGCGAGTAAAAACAAAATTATTTATAAACATGGCTATATGAGAATGACTTGAAAAATGCAAAGGAAATATTGTTAAATGTTTTCAGTTTCTGTGGCTATTAAATATGAGGAATAGGCCATTGTACCAGAGGATCGGCAATACCCTGTATAATTCGCTGAATTAAACTGACCAATCAGTGACTGGGGGGAAATTCAAATGTACGTCTCATTTTGGAGGTAAATGGTCTAATCGTCACCGTACATTGTCACCTTTAAAAGATTCGGATTTGTGGTATTTCGAAATAACAGCTATATTTATGAAAACAGAAAAATAGTTCAACATGACAAAGTAACTCGGAAAAGTTGTATTTCACTGAATTATTTAATATAAAATAAATATTTAAATTGAAGATTTTTTTACCTGATAAATATTAATTCACAGGTAAGAATGCTGTTAGCATTTTAAAATTTGTCAAAATTCTTTTTTCCCCTTTAAGCTATCAATTAAAAACAGTTTTAAAGGAAATGGGGATCTGTCAATACATACATCTCAGCTTGATCTATCATATCTTGATACAAAAAGTTTAAAAATTAAAACGGTTCAAGACGTAGAACTGTTGGCGGAGAGGAAGAAAGTGAAAGAGAAAAAGAACTTACAGCTAAAGAGACTTCTCCTCTGAGTAGCTTTTGATACTCGGAATCGTTCAAGCAGCTATCGTCTGAAAATGGTCTTAACTTCCGGTGTAATGGTGGGGCTATTTTGTTTCTCTCCGGAAGTGACAAACTATATTTGTTAAATTTGGGAGCGACTTTTTTCGGAAGTTTGCTTTCTAGTTCACTCTGAATCAAATATTTTCTATAAAAATTTGCCTCGTCATTAAAGCTATAGTTCCAGTCGTAATCACTGTGAATTAAACTGAATTTTCCATGCTCTACATTTGAAATGGATCTCTTGTTAAACGAAGCGCGCTTATCCTTCACCCGATGTAGCTTTCTAGTCCTAGTATTATACGTATAGAACTCTCCAGTGCGGAAGACATAAATAAGCTGAAACTCTTCTTGGAGATTTTCGACATCGGTTTTCGCGGTCACGTCCGCGTGGGTTACGCCAGGAGCTGTTGCGACGAGTTCAAAATATCCTGCTTTTATATCGTCTAGAATATGAACAGCGTCTTTTGAAGAAACTGGAACAGCGTGGACCAGTTCAGGATGAGTTTGTGTCAGTAAGCTGTGTCCGCTGATTTGATTTTCTGTCTGCTTAATTTGTTTTGTTTTTCCTTTTTTATTGTATATGAGATTTAATACTCGGACCCCGCTCTCGTTTGGTAGATATATTCGGATGGATTGGTCGGTTACAACGGTTTGTTTGGCTAGTGAGCCGGACAAGCGTATAGCAGACTTTCCAAATGTCTCTAACTTCCCGTCTCTTCTCTTCTGAATGCTAATATCTAAAAAAAAAAAGCAAACTTTAATTTTTGTCAAAGCAAATTTTCAAGTTTAATTCAAGCAAAACAAAAACAAAACTTTCCTTCTAGGAAAAACAAAAAATAAAATATTGTCTTCATAAATGACTCAAAATAAAACAGCAGTTTCATTATTTATAGAGCAGAATGCTACTATAGATTAAAGGTCACCCATGATATAGAGGTGGGGTGGTCTGATTATCGAGTTCAACTAAGACGGATAAGAGGGGAAATGAGGTCGTAAATCAGAAGTTAAATTAAAAAAGGTGGTCCTTGTATTGTTTTGATCGTTTTTTTTTTTACTGTATTTTGATCTTCTATCAACATTATTATTATTACCGGTATTATTATTATTATAATTATTTACAGGTATTCTTATTATATAAATTCATTCACTCCATCACTGAAAGATATAACAAATAGACTTCAATACCGTTGATGGGAGGTATAAATAATTCCTGTCTTTAAAAGAGACTCATGCTCCCACAATGAGCAGGGAGGAAGAGGGGATAAACAAACTGGAGGATGAAAGAACATTCTAATATTCGAATAACAATATTATAGTGACCTGGACCTTAGTTTGCTTGAAATAAGTATAAACAAAGGGCTTGTGAATGAAAAGAAACGTATACTGTAAATACTGAAAATGATAAACTGTAAAGTAACTTACCAACGTGTAAATTGGAAGGTTGGCCTAAAACCGGAAGTTTGGGCAAAACCAGCGGTTCAGCGTCCACTTCCGCTGACGTCATACGGCATCCATGTATTTTGATTCCACGCCAACATTACTCAGATTTTTACCAAACAAGAATTGTCAAGACGACATAACTTTCCCAAATCAACGTGAAATCTCGTTCGGTGCGATATTACAAGAACGAGATCTGTGATAAATATGGGATATTGTTAACATTTGTGAAAACAAAGGAGTCAATAAACGCTTCGTGAGCAAGGGTAATCTTAAACAAAGGACAAATAAACCAAGCTCGTGCTCAATGTTAGAAAGTACCTACCGTTTATAACGAAAACAAAAGGGGGAAAAAAAGAAAGACATCAAACAGTAATATTTGTTCTTAAATTAGTTATGAAATAAAATTCCATATAAGTCGGTAAAGTATATAAAGACAGAAATAAGATATTACTATTATTTTAATATTCGATAAATAAAATGTATTTGGGTATGCATTAAGAAACACAGATCACGTATCTAAATACCTGTATGACAAAGTATAGAATTTCATCGATAGAAATCGTGCTCGATCATCCATTTCAGCTAGAAATTTGAAACGGTAGCGGTAAGCGAAACTTTATTGTTTTTAAATCGAATACAGTGTATGGGTAAACTGCGCGCGTGTTTTTTTTGTGTTTTTTTTTTGTTGTTGTTTTTTTTTGGGGGGGGGGTGGGGGGGGGGGGGTAACCCTGAGGTAGAAATAATGTACTTTGGTGTTTTGGTCAGGGGTTAAGGGTTTGGGTCAGGTTAAGGTTTGTGTTGGATTTGGACTGAAGTAATAGCAGTTTCAAAGATGAATTACATACCGAGATTAACATCAGAAAGTTAAAGTATACCTCAGTAGTACTAATCAAGGTACAAACCGCACTAGTAAGGTATAGTCACATATATTGGTTACCTCGCTGTGACCTGCTTTGCGTATACTCGTGCGCCCGTGCGCGCGTCCGTGTGTGTGTAATATTAGTAATTTACACAGTACAGATTTGTATACATACAAAAACAAAACACATCAGAATGCCTTTTAATGCATGTCCGATAAAATGGGTTCGTGCATATATGCGTAAGTATATATGCGTACAGGCCCGGATCCAGAATTTTTCCACTAGGGGAGGGGGGGGGGGGCAAAGTCTGAATGTGATGTGAGTGCTAGGGGGGTCCGGGGGCATGCTTCCCTGGAAAAAAAAAGGTTTTTATTGTCATGGAGATGCATTCTGAAGAGTATCTGGGGATACAAGTGAAGGTTTTTATGTGCTTTTCTTTTCTTTTTTTTTTTCTTTTTTTTTTTTGAAACTTGAAGACCATGGATCTAATGCCTAGGTCCCACTGGAGAAAAATCATCGGCGTTGTGGAAATACACAAATTTTCTCCCGATGGCATCAGATGTTTGAGCCAAAAAGATGGAGGAGTCCTAAGAGAAGCTTTGGGATTGGTCCGTTGAAACGTTCACTGATGTTTCGGTTATGGTACAATGGCCTTGTATTATCGGGGATGGCTCCAGATGCTCGTGAAATTTATCCGATGATCGGGGAAGGTGAATCGGAGCTTCATCGAACTTGAAACATCATCAGGGGAATATCCCCATAGATTAGGGGATGTATCATTTTATCGAACCATCCTAGGTGCCTCGGGAAGATAATGGAGATTATGAGCATTTGGTGATGGACAAAATCAAGGGTAGGCTTTCGGGGGTTTATGAGGATGCCCCCAGCAATGCCCCATGGCCTTTTTGACCGTCTCAGTCTAAAGTTGACCAAAAAAAGCAAATAATTTTAGAGTGCGCTTGCCGATTTTCTTGCGAATATTCTGAGATTCTATCACAAGATCTGGAATGTGTCACAGAAAGGTCTCCGTACCTTGGAGACATCACCGAAGCCTGGGGTTCCTCGGAGGAAAAAATATTTCGCGGAATCTCCATGAATGCTTCCAAGGAGCTTCCGGGAAGCTATGCTTATGTTTCCCCGGCCTGGTTTCCCCGAAACTTCCGGGAAGCTATGCTTATGTTTCCCCGGCCTGGTTTCCCGAGGCCTCCCAATGACTCCACATGGCTCGCAACGCTTTCGAATCTTCCGCGGGACACAGGGGAACCTGTTCCCGACGCCTTCCGAGGCTCATCAATTTCCATCGGGAGTACATTCCGTAGGCAAAAAATGTCAATTGGGACTGAGCCTTGAGCGATATAATTTATATATTTACCTTCGCAAAGCCGTGTTTTTGAATAACTACTGTGTAATAGTATTTGACTACAGTTGTATTCAAAAAATGACGGTAGTAAGGGGGGGGGAGACTGGCATAAAAAAATAAGTGCTTTTTGCCCCCCCCCCCCCCCCCCCCCCCCCCCAAAAAAAAAAAATTAAAAAAAATAAAGTGACTTGTGTACATTATCAATAAGTGAATGCTTTGAATTGTCATCAGTTTTAGACTCAACATTGTAAAAGACAGTTTTGTTTAAATCTGAGGAAAAAATCACTTTAAACATATTTTATCAAATATGTTGAAGAGAATACCGGGTATATGCTGTATTAGGTTCGAACCTTGTAATCTTGACAGTCTAATTGTCGATCTGGAAGCAGCTTTCACACACAGACTTCCCAGATAAAAAAAATCAGGCGCACGTTTTAGGGTCGGGCGGTTGTATGGGCCCCTTCTGCGTGTCGATTTTTGGTACATTTTTTTTCTTCTAAATGTTAAATCAGTAACAAAACAAACAATATTCAGTAATAAAAGATGTTGATATTTGATATGAACTCTTTAATATCCGTTTTATTTCGCACATAAGTTGTGTTTTCTGTGCATTAGTATTTCGTATTCATCGACTTATCACTAACATTGCTCAATGACTGATTACCTGGATTTGATTTGAATTAGTGATCATGCATAATCTACATATACATTGTCCCAAAATATGGATTGTCCCAAAATATGGATTGTCCCAAAATATGGATTGTCCCAAAATATGGCAGATTGAAATTTTCATATTCTTTCATTTTTTATAAATTTAAAATACACCAGGGACTCTTTATTAAGAGACCATGAATACACATACATGTAGATTATTATAATCGTATATATTCAAAAGTGAACATGATGATGAATCGGCCTGCTGTTTGTATTTATTCCTTTCAGGAAAAAATATTTAGGAGTTAGTTTCATAAAAATAATGATTCTAGGACATTTGCCCCCCCGGACATTTGCCCCCTCGGACAAATGCCCCCTTTTTTGACTAGGGCGGACATTTGCCCCCTCAGTTTTTCGGATAGGGCGGACATTTGCCCCCTCACTTAGTTTGATGGGGCGGACATTTGCCCCCTAGCCAATCAATATTTATGATAAGTCTGAATGATAAATTTGATATAAACTCAAGACATAAGATACTTGCGTACCCAAATATATCATCATACTAAGACTCGTTTTGTGTGTGTTTGTGTGTTTGTGTTTTTTTTAAAGGTGCCAATAGCTTTGTTTTTCTCACCTTTTTATTCACAATCGCGGGCGAACTACTAATCACTTGAAAATCGCGACTTTTTAATTACCTAATAACGATCGTTGATTACAGTGCCTCAATTTTCACCATCACGTTTTTGTGTTCTGATTTTTTATATTTTTTGTGAACATTATTTACAAAAATAAGGTATGTGTTGACAGTTTATCAAAGGGAGGTAACTTTTTTTCTGTAATGTATATCTTTTTTTAATATCTGATATAAGTGATATCGCAGTAAGTGAAATTTAAAAATGAAAAGACATAAAGCACATTTTATGGAGACGTAGCACACGAGATTGTAATAATTGAACAAAGATTTAAACACATAGACAAGTCAAAACATGATTTTACATATATATATACAAACAAAAAACAAAACAAACAAAAAACAATCAAACAAACAAACAAAAAACATTTGATAGAGAATATTTAGCAGAAAAATATATACATCTTATGTCACTGAAAGCCTAAAAGCTTAAACTGAATCACGTATGTACTAACATATATACAACAACAACAACTTGAACTTTTGATGGAGACTGAACAGAACACTCTTACATTATTACTTTTAAACATTTCGGTAATTAAATAGACGTTCGCACAATTTTGAAAACATAGCGATCTATTTGGCTCTGGTCAAAAAATGTTTTAGGAATTAAATGTTATACATAAATTGTCAGATATTATTATAAGTAAGTATAATCTTTATTAAAACACTGTTAAACATAGCATTCTATTTATTTATGTGGTCGTTAGGGAAGGGAGCTACGTCCGAGGGGGCAAATGTCCGCCTTAACAAACTAAGTGAGGGGGCAAATGTCCGCCCTGTCCGAAACACTGAGGGGGCAAATGTCCGCCCTAGTCAAAAAAGGGGGCATTTGTCCGAGGGGGCAAATGTCCGGGGGGGCAAATGTCCGGATACCAAAAAGAATACTTAAAAAGTTACGTAAAAATAGTAAAGCTGATGATATTTAGAAACACAACCCATTTAATTTCTGATTAAGTTTAATTTGCATGGCTAGCGATAGGTATGCATCTAATCTGAGGTTTGCTACAGCAAAAAAAAATCATTACCTTTTTAACTTTTTCAAAAACGAAATTGGCAATTTTTCATACCTGATAGTTCATCAACCTGCCGGCAGCTAATTAGCCCGCTTTTAATGCAAGATTTAAAACATTATACATGAAGAGAAACGTGAATTAAAAAAATTGTTGCGTAGATTTCGTCAAAGTAGTTTTATTATTATTATTATTAATTCTTTTTGGCTCTAGTGAAATTGTTCTGATGCTAATTACATTTTAATGTCCAGCTTAGTTGTTGTATTTAGCTGAACTATTTTTATGCTATTTCTTAAACTGCATTTGCTTAGAATAGTGTATAGTTGTAACTGATATAAACTTTTGGTAATTGCCGATTTTTCCCAATTATTAGATGCCATGTAAATTTCTCTCAATCATTGAACGTGTCCGCAGTACCCTAAACACATGCTTATCACACAGTCATGGACGACTGCCGGTTCGGATTACCTACACATTAACAGCAGGAGACCATAAGACAATAGGAGTCTGGCTGGTCAGGTGGTTATGCGGGTGGTTCAGTATGGGGGCCCACGATGGGGATTTCCTCTAGACATCACTACTATGATGTAATCAAGGGATTTTATAGCCTAGAAAAATGTATGACCAAGGGGGGGGGGGGGGGCAAGGCTCCGGGCCTGGCATAAGTATATTTGCGTAAGTATGTCAGATTTTGAGCACATGTAAGAGTACTCTTTTCTTAACCCAGATATAAGTTTCAGTTTGTTTTCTCTGAAATCTAGTTTAGCAATAATACATAGTTTATATAGATAAGGCAAGGCTCCGGGCCTGGCATAAGTATATTTGCGTAAGTATGTCAGATTTTGAGCACATGTAAGAGTACTCTTTTCTTAACCCAGATATAAGTTTCAGTTTGTTTTCTCTGAAATCTAGTTTAGCAATAATACATAGTTTATATAGAATTGTCCAATCATTTGCAAGGATCACTAACACTCGAGCACATCTTATCGACACACTAAAT